>CM077267.1:155000-180000 GCA_039654775.1 Spinibarbus caldwelli | reverse complement strand
GTTTTGCACAAACAAATTGTTCTTTGTTTCTGATGTTTCAGCAGCTGATGTCAGATTTCTCTGTAATAATGAACTGTTTTCCTGCTCAGTGAAATAAAGATAAAGACAAAGTCTCGCAGGGACTTGCTGCAGTGTTTTAATGCTGGTTGCCATGACAGCATGACGTCAAGCTGCTCTAACGACTGCCCTTTATTACATTACAGGGAAAAGCCCAATAAAACTTTGTGTGTGTGTGTGTGTGTGTGTGTGTGTGTGTGTGTGTGTGTGTGTGTTTGTCTGCTTCTACAAATGACACTCATATATGACACACAAGCACAGTGAGTTTGAACCAGAACTGGTCACTCTGATGTACAGTAGAGTACAGTAGTGACGCAGCTGTGTGTGTTTTGTGTGTGTTGACTGCTGCG
The DNA here is from genome assembly GCA_039654775.1 of Spinibarbus caldwelli. Taxonomy (NCBI): domain Eukaryota; kingdom Metazoa; phylum Chordata; class Actinopteri; order Cypriniformes; family Cyprinidae; genus Spinibarbus; species Spinibarbus caldwelli. The sequence goes on along the minus strand of CM077267.1, from coordinate 179,593 downwards.
TTGGGCAGTAACTAGATACTAGTAACTAGTTACAGTAATAATATTACTTTTTGCATTAATTAGTAGTGTAACTAATTACTAAAAGTTATTCATTGAAGGGATAGTTCACCCAAAAATACACATTCTGTCATCGTCAATTCACCCTCATATTATTTCAAAACTGTATGACAGAATTTAACTCAAAAGAAGATCAATTGAAGAACACGACCCGCTGACTTTCAAATACATTTTAAGAGACTATCCCGCCCCCTCACTCAAGATGAGTGTGAAAATAGATTTTATTTATGAAATATAATAATTTAATTAAAAAATACAGTTGCAAAATGCATAGGCCTTCTAGTATTGATATGATGCTACTATAGCAATAATTTAGGACAGTCCGTATCACAAAGTCGCATTTTAATTGTTACATCTGACACAAACTTCCCGCGCAAGTGGTTCAACTAAGAATGCAGCACTACTGGGTAAGTTAAAGGTATGATGAAATAATTTTTTAATGTTTAATAAAGGGCTAGATGATCGTAGTTAGTTGATTATTTCGCTGTATTGTTATTGTTATTTTGTTTTATTCAATACTCTACCATCTGTATTTGCCAAGTAGGTTTTAGTAGGGTTATTCACTCAGAACTCATTTTTTCATTCCACTGCGGTACTTTTCCATTGTATTCAAAGTAAATGCGCTACGGATGCCTTTGAATTTGTGTTTGAATGCTGCGCTCTCGTCTCAGGTCTTTATAGCAGCTTCTCGCGCATAATACATCATTATAAAACGGATAGTTCCGGTTCTTGATTCTGATTGGTTGAGTCGCGTTCGAAGCTGTTGTAAATTACTCTACAAACATACACCTTTGTTTACGTCTGTGTGTTGCTCGGCAACCACTTTGTTGCAACTACAACTGTTTCTGAGGAGCTACATTGTTTGGCAGAAGAATAATGTTTGTATTAATATCATTACATTTTATTTGCTTTGTTTTATTTTGTGAAACCTAGCTACGTTTATGGAATAACCGTTTTATAAAAGCAATAAGCCCCGTGAAGACGTGGTTTACAGTGAATTTATAACAGCTAAGGGGGTTTTAGGCACTCCGCTCCACGTTGACAAATTAGCTGTTATAAATTCACTGTAAACCACAGCTTCTTGGGGCTTATTGCTTTATTCTAAAAACATGTCTCTAGACCTTGCGCTTTAAAAAATAAAAATAAAAAAATAAAAAACTTCCACTGATCTGTCTCGCGTCCAAAACACTATCTGTGTGAACCCAGTGTTGTAGTAGTTGTAGTAGTAGCAGGCAGGTTTGTTTAAGGTCCGACAAATACGTGAATGGGCCACATATGTTTTTTTTTATTACTCTGTGCTACATCATCGCCCTCTTTCATTATCTCAGCCGCCTCTTATGCTGTTACACTAGCGTTTATGAGTCCGCTTGACCATTCATAACTACAGTAACTCACACATTTACTGCCTCAGTTCATAAGGGGTTTTCACACTGCGATTAAGATCAGTCTACTCTAGATCAATAACGTTAATATGGTGTTTAACTAAGTCAATAAATTTTTCAGAAATATTATTGTTGAAATTAGAGGTATAAAGAGTGCTATAAAATTTAGCAACAAAGTCTGATATTACTTTTTGGAAATGACTCCGTCAATATTAAGTGCGGAGAGAGTTTTCCTCTGACCATTTCTTTTTTCCAGGGCAAAAAAATAGCTAGAATTTCTTTCCCCCTCCTCCAGCCATTTTGCACGAGACCTTGTTATGTATATGCACCTTTAGCCAAATCTAAATAGGCTTCATCAAGCTCCAAATTTAACCTTTTTATTTCTAAATTCTCCTCTTCTGTAATTTTACTTTTGGTTAGTAATGCATTAAGTTTATTAACGAACTCTAAATCAGTTTGATGTTTACTCTTTTTAATTTCTTTACTTCTTTTAACTGCTAGTATATATCTAGCTTTATATTTGAAGAACTCCCATGTTTTTTTATAATCTCCATTTAAGTCAGTGAGTAATTCTTTGATAAGCTTAATGATACTATCATTAAATTTTTGATATTTTAACAAGGTATTATTAAGTTTCCAATAGCCCCTGAGTCTCGGATTATCATGGATGTCACTCATCTTTATACAAACTAATTTATGATCAGATAAGGGGGCAATGGTGTGAGAAATATCTTTTACGTGGTTGAGGATAGAAGAAGAGATTAAAAATAAATCAATCCTAGATCTAAGAGACAAAGTTTTATTTAACCAGGTAAAATCTTTCGTATGAGGGTTAAAGAACCGCCACGCATCAGTCAGGGAGAGATCCATGCAAAGAGACAAAATTAAATCATTCATTCCACCGTCAAGTCTAGAGGGGATATCTATCCAGACAATCATCCATACATTTGTTGAAATCTCCTCCCAGAATAAAATAAGCATCAATATATTTTCTATTTATCTTCTTAAGTTTATCCACTAAATGAGAGAACATTACTCATCGTGTTGGATGCACGAGAGTTGTGACCATATACACAGCAAGCTATGAAGGTGGCATTATCTTGTTTGATTACAGCGATAACCCATCTGCCTTCATCATTAGTTTCTAAAACAGTTCCTTTAAAACGGTGTAATATAATAGCAGTGCCAGTTTCCCCATTGATTCCTCCAAAACCTAACACCCGCTTCCCCTGAGTGAGCTTCTTGAAGAAAGAGAAGATCAACTGCACTTCTTTTACAAAATAAAAAAAATAGCTTTTCTTTTCAAATTGTCCCGCAAACCTTGAACATTCAACGACAAAGATTTGAACTTGTACTCCATGAGAAAACCACCAAACAATTTAAACAAAAACAACAAAAGAATAGCTTTCTGTAGCTTTACCCTAAATGTAAAGGGAGAGGTGGTTAATAACCTAGTAGAGTATATTGGCTTCAAGGTGAAAAACAATTAAAGAAAAAAAATGTCAAGATTAATATTAAGGATAACAACAATTAAGGAGGATCAAGCATAATAACTTCCTTGTTACACACAACTTAAAAGAGTTTTTATGCCGATAGAGTTGTTACCCGTTTTAGGCCTTTGAGAATATTGCATGAGAGAGGTATCCAGTGCAGTCAGTAACTCAGTTTAGATAACATCCGAGTAGAAGACTCGCTTCCCATCAATCAAAGCGAAAGAGCTGCGGAAGCCTGCTCTCTTCCCTCCTCGAGTGTCTTCTTCACGAGAGGCCACAGCTTGTCCTGCGCTGCTCGATCATCAGGAGACAGAGGCTCTGAAAGACACAGTCTGTTTTCAGATAACGCCTCAAATCACGTCCCGGATGTGACGCAGTGAGAAGAGGATTATGATCGGTCTAGTCTTACCATCCGCTCGTCTCGGCCCCAGACGGTGAGCGACATCAACACTGTCCCTGGAGCCCGTCTCCGGTTCCAGGATCCTCATCACTGTTTCCACTGACTTCAGATTCTGTGAGTTTGATTTTTTCGCAGCTGGCTTCTGAGGAGTATCAGAAAGGGCAGCGATAATAAGCTCATTATCAAAGTCTGGACATGTGTCAAACCATTGTGACTCCGTATCTCTCTGACTCTTCAGTCCAGTGCTTCTAGCAGCTGATGCTGAATCCTCAAACCAGGGTTCATAAGGTGCTTAAAGTGCTTGAAGTACTTGAATTTGACTTTTTCAAATTGAAGTCCTGGAAAACCCTTGAAAACAGCCATATTTATGAAAAGGTACTTGAAAAGTACTTGAATGTTTAAAAGGCAGTATATATGAAATTAGTATTAATTTTTGTTTTCCATAAAAATTATATTTTCTCGCAAAATTAACGATGCAGCGCGTCTGATATAAATACAGAGCAGTTTCACTCGGCTTTTGGGAGTGCAAGAGATCTCGCGATATTACTCCTTGAGGTGAGAAGCGGTCTCGTGATATCAATAAAAAGTCGATTTTGTGGTAAAACATTTGATAGTGCTTGCATTATATTGTTCGGTCTTTTACTGCATGTGCTGTTTGTTTGGGTTTCATTTGGGAACGCGTATAAAGTCTGATGCGCTCTGTTGTTGCGCTGGAGCGCGTCCCCGTCTCAGCCGCTCGTCCACAAACTCTTCTCTGTATGCTGTGAGTTTGAGTTGATTAACATTTATCTGGGAAAACAGTGTGCGTTATCTCACTAGATTTATGACGTAAATTATTTACAAACCCATGCCAATATAGGAGAATACATCAACATATTTCTATATGTGATTTGTGTACATCGCGATTTCAAAATAAAAGTTCAAACCCTGCTCTGAGTTTGTATGTGGCCAAATATTAAAATTATATGGATTTATACGTCATTGAATCGCGCAGTAAAATGAAACATCACCAGGCCGTTGGCGCCCTCTGCAGGTATTTGTTATAATGCATAATGTACTTAAGTTGGTTATATTCATATTATGGATAAGCATATTACATTATGTATTTTAAGTGTTGTTCAGTAAAATCATGTGATTACTTGGTTTTGATACTTTATTTGAACCAATTATTATTGTTTAATATATGTGACCCTGGACCACAAAACCAGTCATAAGGGTCAGATTTTTTAAATTGAGATTTATGTATCATCTGAAAGCTGAATAAATAATCTTTCCATTGATGTATGGTTTGTTAGGATAGGACAATATTTGGCTGAGATAAAGTGCTGCACTTTATTTGTGCCATTTTGTTTTATTAGTTTATTTATTAGAATGTGAAAGATGATAATGATATTGTGATCTCTGATTTTAGTCCTTAAAAATTAAAAAGTAGTGTTTAAAGTCCTTGAAGTCCTGGAATTTCATTTTGCAGTTTCTGTATGAACCCTGTCAAACTGATCGTTGGAAGCCATGTTGTCAAGCCAAGCTTGTTTAACTTTCTTCTTTCCTCTTTTTCCCATGCATAAAGATGTCAAAAGGGAATTATATGACTTTTTTTTCTTTCCCTTACTTATGTCGACGTTATGACCAGTCTAAGCAGTTGGTTATATCACCACTTCACCTTTATTTCCCTGTAGAGCAAACACACAACCGCTTACATCGTCGCCATCTTGGCCTTCCTTATCAGAAGCAGCTACATAATACTGAGATGCAAAGAGCCATTATATAAGCAGGTCACGTGCTGACTTCATCCAATCAATGACTCTAACACCTCCAACATCCAAATAAGAACGTTTCTAAACTAAGATTAATTGTTAACCCAGTGTCAATTATAATGTGAAGAATCATGAGTTTTGACAATTAACCATGATTTTACTACATATAAAACCAAAAAAACATGCTTACTGTAGTTAAATCATGGTAACCACAAATTAACCGTGGTTTTGCGACACTAATCATAGTTTAACCATGGTATTTGTCGTAAAACTGTGGTTTTACAAATGATAATCAATACCCCAAAAAGCCATGGTTACTACACTTTTACTATAATAAATCCACAAATCAATTATTGGCTCGCAAAATACGTTAACTTCACTAGAAACACCAGAGAGAGACCGGAAATGTAAAACATCATTCAGGAAAAAAGGTAGTCGGAATGAAGAATGAGCAGTCCAATTTAGTTGAGATTTTTTGTAGTGTTTCTCGTAAAATTATAGTATGTTTATAGTAGAATTGTAGTAAAATATGGTTGTTTAGTTAAGGACCTGTGGATGAGGGGTCTTCATTACTTAACCCCGCTTCTAAATTTCAAGTGAAAATACACCTTTAGCAGGTTTAAAAGAGGGGTTTAGAACAACATAAGCTGGGGTTAAGAGCAGTGTGAAAAGCTCTATTGTTAGATTTAGTTAAAGATGCTGCAGAACTGGTTCCTGAACAGATAATAATCAGATTGGTTCCTGATTCTTTCCCGTCTCAGATTTGCTCATTCTGTGCTCATAAATAAATCATAGATAAATCATCTCTCATGATGTTTGTAATTGGCTATTAGCATTCAATAACACACACACACACACTCATCAGTGAAGTGTGTGTGTGTGTGTTTCAGGCTGTATGCAGAGGGCAGGTGTGTATCAGGAGCATCGGTTGAGTCTTTATCAGGAGTGTTGACTCAGCTGTGTGTGTGTGTGTGTGTGTGTGTGTGTGTTTAATGTCTGAGAGCTGCGGGTTAAACACACTCAGCCAGAAGCTTCTGTGAGTCACTAATGCAACTTCTCAATCAGGGGTCCGGGTCCACTAGGGGCCTCAAGATGACTTAAAACAAAAAGTTAAAAATAAGCCAAAACAACTAAAAATAACGTTTAATTCACCTTCTCAACAGCTGTTGTTTATCATTGAAGAACCAGGATTCACAGCCTTGGAAAATCAGCATAAATGAGGACGTTCGATTTCAAGAGTGATTTCTAGACCTAGAAAAGTAATGGAAATTAAAAAAAATACAACAGACTGTGCTCTTAAAATTCTGGGATCCTAGAATGTACAGAAACTATGAGCCTCCATAGACTAAAATAAGTTTTGTTTTGTAGGAAACTTATTATTAGACTACTTGGGATCATCATGCTTATAATTAGTTTCTTATTCTTATTTAACACATTGTATACATAACATTACATGCATTATGTTTCTTTTACAAAAGCAAAACTATATAAACTATTTAAGATGAGACGAATCTAATAATTCTGTATCCCCTAATATCCACATTTTAGGATCATAACTGATTGGGATTCCTATAACCTTTGAAGATATATGAATTACATATTTCCAAAAATCATTCAATACAGGACGATTCCAAAGCATATGAAGTAAATTGCCTTTAGATGTTTTACACCTTTGACACTTTGAAGAAATATCAGTATTTAAACTGCTGATCTAATTTCTCACTAAACACTGTAACTTCAGTCAAACACACACACACACACACACACACACACACACACACACATCTACTGTGAGAGAAAACGGCTCCACACGTCACGTCATTTAAAGAGAATTTATTTGTTGATTTTCACAGAGATACTGAACTCTTGGCAGCGTGTTCATGACATAAAGATGCACGTCTGGACAGATTCTCATGAGTCAAACGCCTCTCAAACACACAGATCCTGCTGAACATGTTTCCACCGGTGTAAAATCACTCGGTTCAGAGGACGTTCAGCACTGCTTTGACTAGTAAAGGCTTGATAATAAAGAGACACTCCAGTGACTCTCTTAAAAACACCTGAACAGATCAATAAATCTCATCATCAAATCTCTTTTCATATTCATCTGCAAAATAGACCTGCTCTGAAGAGCAGCTGTATATAGAAAACAATCAAATACAAACATAAACACACTTACAGACACAGTGATGAATAACCGCACAGTTTCTGTATAAATTATGATAATTATCATAAAGTCCTGCGTCTCTACAGTAACGCAGATGTAGAGTGTAGAAGTCTGGAGTGAATATACAGCATAATTTTACAGTCGTTCTGATACTGAAAGTCATTCCCTGTGAGATCAGAATGAGACAATCATCGGTCTGCGAGACAAAAGCAAACGCGCTGACAGATTACAGCAGCTTTCAGTCCAAACGTCCGCGCAACTTTGGTAAACGTAAACATTCAGACGTGAAACCTCCACGTCCCTTTGGCCTGAGCGAAAAAAAGCAACAACAACACCTCCATAGACCAGCTATACTCAAATAAATACACAGATCATCTCATGTACAGCGATTTCTACCAAAACACTCACAAAATATACAGGAATATCAGGAAAAACACAAGCGGCCACAAAATCCTGGACCAATCGATAATAAAGCAAAATCAAAGTTCAGAGTGATTGTTAATAATGCTCAGTCTCTCCGTTAGAAAGGCCACCTGATGTAGGGCTGGGATCAAGAATCAGATACTTGTTGTAAAATTACAATTTCAATTCCACCTATCAATTCCTGTGTGTGCATGTTTTTGTGAAAAGGGGCTGTTAAAAATGTATTTGTCTTTGAATCATTCATTCAAAAACACTGATTCATCCAGTAATGAAACAAGTCATTCTCGAGTGAGTCGTTGAATCATTCTGTTCATAAATTCAATCAGATTTTTTTAGTTGTCTAATATTTTTTCTTCAGAATTGTGCAAGAACTACAACCTCCATTTAAAAAAAGTCTCAATTTATCCAGAATAGCTGTATTTTGCACACAAACAGCTGTTAATGGAGTCCAGTTTTTATGTAGCCGGCTGATTTTTGTTCATGGTATTCAGCAGCAATTAAATGTTTTGCAAAAAGAGACACATAATAAATATGTTTGATATCTAAATGTGTAACTTCATTTTTTTAACCACATTGGAATTGAAACTGGGGATCCATAAGAATCTGAATCGATAAGCAGAATCAGAATTGATCAAATTCAAACAATACCCAATCATAACATGATATGATTCAATCCTGAAAATCCAGTTCTCAATAAAATAAGCGGTCAGCACTGACTCTCGGATAATCTCTCAGACTCTTGATAATCACAGATAAGGCAATCCCGACCGTATGCTCAGAAAATAAACTCTCTTCTGTCTCTGGGTTAGTCTACATTATTACAGGAATCATCTGGTTCAGTGAACACAGTGTCAAAAGATCAAACACAGTGTTTCAAAGTGACCGAAGAAGCACAGCGAGAAACGCATGGGCCGCGTGACCGAAGCGGCCGCTCTCCTCAAACAGAGACCTTCTCTGAGGTCTGGACGTGACTCCAGTTTTCTCCACCAGCGCTTCAGTCTTCAGTGTCCGGCTGCACTCCCAGCATGCTGTGCAGCTCCTCCACCGTGTATCCCAGCAGGTTCTGCAGGTCGCAGACGAAGCGGTACACATAACGTTTCCCTGAAGTCTTGTGGATGATGTTCTTGTCGTAGTAGTAGCGCAGGCCTCGACTCAGCTTCTCGTAGTTCATCTTAGGCTTGTTTTTCCTCTTTCCCCAGCGGCGGGCCACCTGATGGACACAAGAAGAGCGGCGTTAGATCACATTTCATCAAACATCCTCAAACATCTAAACATACATGTTATGCAGAGGTTGGGTATTGTTTGAATTTGATCAGCTCCAATTCCGATTCTCGATTCCAATGTGGTTAAAAAAAAAAATGAAATCAAACATTTAGATATCAGACATATTTATTCTGTGTCTCTTTTTGCAAAACATTTAATTGCTGCTGAATACATGAACAAAAATCAGCCGGCTACATAAAAACTGGACTCCATTAAGAGCTGATTCTGCATGTTTTTTTTTTTTTTTTTTTTTTTTTTTAAAAATGGAGGTTGTAGTTCTCTCACAATTCTGAAGAAAAAAATATTAGACAACTAAACAAAATCTCATGGAATTTATGAATGGAATGATTCAATGACTCACTCAAGATTGACTTGTTTCATCCCTGGATGAATCAGTGTTTTTGAATGAATCTCTTGAATGAATGATTCAATGACTCACTCGAGATTAACTTGTTTCATCCCTGGATGAATCAGTGTTTTTGAATGAATCTCTTGAATGAAATGATTCAATGACTCACTCAAGATTGACTTGTTTCATCCCTGGATGAATCAGTGTTTTTGAATGAATCTCTTGAATGAATGAATGATTCAAAGACAAATACATTTTTAACAGCCCCTTTTCACCACCTAAAAAAAAAAAAAAGATTCGCACACAGGAACTGATAGGCGGAATTGAAATTTTAATTTTACAACATGTATCCGATCCTTGACCTTAAGTATTTGATTCTGGAATTGGAATTGATTTTCGATTCCTAACCTTATGCAGAGGTTAGACTTAACATTGTCCGTCATTTTGATGGACAGATTCGTAAAATTCCATCATAATCTATTATTACCCGTCATTTTAATTTTAATTTTTTAATTAGAACAACACATTTAATTTATTTTATTTTTGTTCACATTTTCATTTTTAATAATGAACCTACATGACGAGCATATAGGCTTATGCATTTATTTATTCATGAAGAGAACATATGAACAGAGACTGTACGTCACTTTTCATGTTCAACATCACGCCACTAAAAACAACAAAATATGCTTGACTTTAATAGATTCTCATTTTTATGAATCAATATCGATTCTTAAATCCGAATCGATGCTGTTTTCAGTTGATGAATGAACAGTAGATATAGAGCGCCTCCCATCCAATAAATCGCAACAGGCTAAGCTTTGTGCGTTGTTACTTTTGATATGAAAAAGTCTCAGATTTCAAATAATGTCCATTTTATTAGGAAATTCAAGCAATATATACCGTTTGGTGCTCTTTAATGTGGCGTGATAGATCGCTGTAGGTTAAACTGGGTTAAACGCATAGCAAAAGACTGGTGACACAACGGATCACCCTCAGTGTAATCTGTCAGTGACAGACAGCCTTCAGATTTTTCCGTCACTGCTAAAAAAAAAAAATTCCGTAAATGACGGAAAATTTCCGGTTAACGCAAGCTGTGATGTTATAGACAGATCCTCACCTCGTCGGGGTCAGTGAGTTTGAACTCCCAACCATCGCCCGTCCAGCTGATGATGCTCTGACAGGTCGCGTCGGTCAGCAGCTCCAGCAGGAACTGCCACAGCTGAATAGGGCCACTTCCTGTTGAGCACCAGTGACATAGAGGTTAAGCATCAAGCAGTCATAAACATAGCCATTAGTTGTACATTTGCACAGGGTTTCATTGGCAAAAATGTAGCAAAGTTGCAACACTGGGCATTTAGAGTTGCGAAACTTCACCGTTTTTTGATGTAGCAAATGAAAGTTTTGAATTCACAACAATTCATAGATTTTTCCACTAATACAGCCGTAAGAAGTTAAGAAATTTCACTATTTTACAATTTAAATGTAATAAATATTCATATCTATGCATATTTTAAACAGATATTTATTATTAATAAATATGATATATGATATTCATATTGATATGAATATTAATTCAATATACAGGTTAACCTATTCTAACCTTTATAAGTCTGAATTTTTATTATTAATAAATATGAATATTAATAAATATCAATGCCTATTTTAAATAGAGGTTAGAATAAAAAGGCTGTTTTTTATGATTAATAAATATGAATATTTATTAATATCAATGCATACTTAAAATAGGGGTTAGAATAATACATCTGAATTTTTATGAATAACAAATATGAATATTAATTAATATCAATGCCTATTTTAAATAGAGGTTTGAAGAATAAATCTGATTTTTTATGATTAATAAATATGAATATTTATTAATATCAATGCATACTTTAAATACAGAAGAATAATAAATCTGAATAACAAATATGAATATTAATTAATATCATGCCTATTTGAAATAGGGGTTAGAATAGCAAATATAAATATAAATAAATATTAATATTTGTTTTTCATATCAATGCACATTTTAATTCAATGCATAATTTCACTTATTTTTATTTTTATTTTATTAATGATGCAATAATAACAAAATAACTAAAAAAATATATTGGAATAGTTTTTGTACCAGAAAAATGTTATGCCAAGAGGAAAAATTGTCTCAAATTGATAAGCATCCAAAATTTTCTCCCTCCAAAAGGTTTAAGTTTTTCCCATATTTAGTGAAAATGATCCATTTCTTTACACAAACGCTGCTACAGCCAGTGTTAGCGGAGACGCACCGGTGAATCCAGCGAGCACCGCGGCGGGAATGACGGGTTTGCCCTGCTCCAGCGGCTCGTTCCTCTCCTGGACGTAGTCTTTGAAGGACAGCCCCTGTTTGCTGAGACCCAGCGGAGCCACGCAGAGCTCCTCCTCGAAGCTGTCGTAAGACGGGACGCGCTGGGCATCAGCGAGAGACGAGTGGCTCCCCCAGGAGCGGAGGACAGTCTCAGAGCCGTCTGTGCTCTCCACGCTCTCCAGAGACGCCTGCTCGCGGGACGACACTGCGCACAAACAGAGCACTCGTCACTTAGGGCTGGGCCATATGGGAAAAAAATTGAACTCTAGATTTTTTTCAAATCTTTTAACCAATTCACGATTTTTAACTAGAGAACTTGAAAATGTAACTACAACATGACTCATGAAACTTTTTCTTTATTAACCCTCTAGTTAAAGAAAATTCTATTCCAAGTGCACCACACATAAAGTTGTCAACATGATGTGAATGTTGAACAGATCACTTGTTAAATATCTTTGCAGAGAAGATGCATGAAATACAACTGCCTCATGTCCAAATTTGTCTTATATATATATTATATGTTCAGAAATAATACGAGGAAAATGCTTAAAAAAAAAAAAACTCAAAAGTCAAGGTAATTCAAATTCAAAATGACTGCAGGTATAACAGCAGTAGACTATTATTAACTATTAATGTTCTGTAAAACAATGAACAGCAACTTTCAGTCTGTCACCATGATGCAAACATGAAATATCAGACATATAGTAGTTCTTCACAGGTTTTTATTTGATTGCACTATTTTTCCATTGTTTTTTTCTCTGTAAACATGCACGTGTTTGACTGTTGCGCTCGCGTCTCTTGCATGAAGAGCATTCTAAAAACACAGCATTCAAGTTAAAAGAAGTTCAACTGCCATCTTGCATTTTTTCCTATTCCACTGCCCGCATCGCATCTTTGTCAACACAAAAGCACATTCTGTGTGAACGGCAGCGATATATTCATCTTACGATCCTTAACAGAGCGGTTAATCACTCTTCTCTCTTTACTGTTATCATTGGCATATGGTCAGTGTCTAATTCTAACATTTGGTAATATTTCTATTCAAAATTGTAATTCTTCAATTTCTAAAAAATAAAATCTTTGAATTATTTGATGAAATCGGAGAAATCGGTCACTACACAAAGCCTCTGTGAGATCAGCTGGCATGATGATGGACACAGGTGTGAGATCTGACCTGCTGCACTGAGACGCGGCGCTGCTTTGACGTAGCTGACGCTGACGGTGCTGAGCTGAGGTTTGGGGTACATGGAGAGCTCCTGACCGCACGACAGCAGGCCCAAATCTTCAGACGTCTCAAAGAGCTCCCGCAGGAGACTGCCGCGAGAATCAGGAACCTTCAGAGAGCACTCCTCCAGACCGAGACCTTCACACACACACACACACACACACACCCCGTTAATCAGCTGATTACAGCAGCAAACCACCCGTCAGCTGAACAATATTAAGGCGAGACACTAACAACTGTTTTGAATTACAAGTTTGCCCAAATGTTGGTTTAAATATGCACTCGTTTGCATACATTTCCAGAACACTGGATAAAGCCAGATTCAAAATTCTGGACTGATTTTGCCATCATAAGGTTTTTCCAGAGGAGGACATTTCTGGATTTCTCTATTTATCACTCCATAAATCGGAATAAAACTGTAACTATAAGAACCAGGATTGAAATCTACAGGTGCAAATAGATAAAGTGCAATAAAATAAACACTTAAATGTGTATTTTAGATGTTTTTTTCCACTAGTCTGAAAGAAAACACAATATGGAAGCAAAAACAGACCAGTGCATGAAAAACACACTGGTTTTGCCTGTAGAGTCTTGCCTTAAAAACTCTATTCTCACTTAAAGCTGAGATTCTGTTCAGAACAGATGTAATGCACATGTAAGCAAAGATGTGAATGGGATTGAGTCAGAAATCAGTGCATGTAAACATAAAGAGTGCAGACTTACTGGAGCTGCTGTTCGTCCAGCTGCACTCAGACGAGCGACTCGAGACTTTGACCTCTTCGTCCTCCTGACAGGCTGAAGAAAAAACACATCAAATTAACCTTCAGCTCATGCGTTACCAATGAAAGCCTGAGAGCAGAGTCCTCCGTTACCTCTCATCATCTGCTCCAGATGCTCCCAAAGGATATCGCCCACAAAATCCGGAGCCAGATCCAGGAATCCGTCCTTCCCCAGGTCACACAGCTCCTGTCCGCTCATGTCAAACCTGAAGAAGCTGATGTTGGTCAGACTGAACTCTCCAGATGCCCAGTACAGCCACTGCAAGACATGCTGCTTCGTCCACTTACGCGGGTCTGCAGGACAGAGAGGAGTTACAAACACATCCATCCTCAAAACAAACCGCAAAAACCACTAGAGACTCACTGTTGGAGATCCCACAGACGCGCTGGACCTTAGAGAAGCCGTTAAAGCTGTCCTTCAGCGCCTGACTGACCACAGCTTTACTGCAGGGCGTCAGCAGAGGAACCGAACACACGCTGGCATCTGCGGCACACAGGAGATCTGTGTCAGCGTTCATACGCTCAGAAGAGTGCCTGACATTTGCATCAGGGTTTAATTGGCAAAAATGCAGCAAAGTTGCAACACTGGGCATTTACAGTTGCAAAACTTCACTGTTTTGATACAGTAAATGAAAGCACTTTATAGTAAATAGTAATAAATATATAGTAAATGAAAGCATGTTGAATACACAACAATTCATAGATTTTTCCACTAATACAGCCATAAAAAGTTAAGAAATTTCACTATTTTACCATTTAAATTTAGTAATAAATATTCATATAAATGCATATTTTAAATAGATATTTATTATTAATAAATATGATATAAAATAGTGTTGGGTGATATGCTCAATTTTCATATCGTCAGCCTATGAGATCACCAATACACGATATTATCATGCAAATTTATTTAATTATTTGTTTACTTAGTTTCACTGCCGGAAAGTGAACCATCTCCAGCATAAGGCTAAAAGCAGCCTAATGTTTTCAATATGACTGAATTTGTATTTAACATGATAACAAATTAATAGAAACATCGTAAGTTACTAATTATAATGCTTACATTTCCTCAGTTATTCAAACAGCAGCTACAGAAAGCTACATTACATTAACAAAGAACATCATCACTGACTTCAGTCTAGCGTGAGTTTATGGACTTTAATAACACTCCCGTTATAATCAGTGAATCTACACTGTGTGATGAATAAATCTCTTATACTTGCATCGCACGTACATCTGCACTTTGTTGTTTATGATGAGAGAACTCGCGAGTCAGAATTCAGTCAGCGTGCGCTGAACATCGAAACTCTGCTGTTTAGTGATGACTCATCTGAACGCCTCTGATTGGCCATTACGTTCATAAGCTCAGCATAATCGTGTGTGATTGGTTATAATGCGCAATACTGTAAAAACGCGGAAAAAGAAATATAATGCAACAAATAAGCCCTAATATTAATTAGATATTATTATTAGGCTAGTAATACTAATAATAATAATAGTCTTGCTATCGTCAAAGGCATCAGCCACAGGCGATATCTCTGACTATCCTCGATACAATTGTTTATCGGCACAACCCGAATACGAATATGATAATATATTAATATAGATATATTCATATCAATGCATATTTTACATTTTTATTATTTATAAATATGAATATTTATTAATACCAATGTATATTTTAAATGGAGGTTAGAATAACAAATCTGAATTTGTATGATTAATAAATATGAATATTTATTACTATGAATGCATATTTAAAATAAAGGTTAGATTAAGTCTGTATTTTTATTATTAAAAAATATGAACGTATTAATACCAATGCATATTTTAAATAGGGTTAGAATAATACATCTGAATTTTTATTATTAACAAATATGAATATTAGGTTAGAATAATAGGAATAATAACCTCTTAGAATAATAAATCTGAATTTTTATATTAATAAATATGAATATTTATTCATACCAATGCATACTTTAAATAAGGTTAGAATAATAAATCTGAATTTTTATTATTGAATATTAATTTGAATATTAATTCATATCATGCCTATTTGAAATAGGGGTTAGAATAATAAATCTTAAAAATATTAATATTTGTTTTTCATATCAATGCATGTTTTAAATCAATGCATAATTTCACTTATTTTAATGATGCAATGATAGCTAGCTAAAAATATATTGGAATAGTTTTTTTACCCGAAAAATGCCCAGTGGAAAAATGGTCTCAAATTGATAAGCATCCAAAATTTTCTCCCTCCAAAACTGTTGTTGTGATAAATCATGGTTCTGCTGGTGTTATTTACCCTGAGAGAAGCAGTCCAGACCGGACGGGACCTCCTGAGCGGCCTGCTCCTCCTCAACCGGATAAAACCCCGAGAACAGAGACATGGGGTCTTCAAACATCTCGAACGCCACCTGACGCTGAGACAAACAAAACACAAGATTGGCATGATATTACACTCTTTTATTACACCTATAAACGTCTGACAGTAAATGATGAAACTGCTGATTGAGTTCAGATCAGGAAAACCAGAGGACACGCCCCTCGCATGACATCATCGCTCAAGCGCTTTATCCGCTCCACCAATGGGAGCACACGACCATATATGGCCTTCCTGTTCCGTGCCAGCTGACCTCCAATAACTCTACAGCAGCCCTGCTCTCGACCAATCAGAGCGCAGCACAGACTAACACACACACACACACACACACACACACACACAGACAGACGTGTGTATACAGCAGTCACATCTGGGTGTGTATCATCACACACACACACACACACACACACACAGCTCTCACCTTTAGTGTGTTTCTGAATCCAGGTAAAAGAGGCTCCATGTTACACATTGTGACCTGAGATAGAAAATAAAAAAAAAAAAGAATAAAATTAAACAAATACTTCATTATTATTATTATTATTATTATTCCAGAAAACTACAACTAAGCAACACAGAGTGTCAATTTGAGCTGATTTATGTATTCATGTAGCTGTATGGATGTTTGTTTGATGTGAAGTGAATCTTTGATCATCAGAGTTTCTGAAGTTAGTTTCGAGTCGAATGTGAATATGATTCATGATTCATGAGTCATTAATTAGAGGTTTTATGATTAATGATAATCAGTTTCTGAAGTTAGTTTCGAGTCGAGTGTGAATATGATTCATGATTCATGAGTCATTAATTAGAGGTTTTATGATTAATGATAATCAGTTTCTGAAGTTAGTTTCGAGTCGAGTGTGAATATGATTCATGATTCATGAGTCACTGATGATCAGCTTCATAAAACTAGATTATATAACACACTAAATCAGATCATACATGTTCATCTCACAGCTGCAGCGACAGAATCAAAAACACCAGAGGATCAATATCAGATAATAAAGAATCGAGTCAGGCTGCTCTGTAATTAAATCCTGTTTTTGATTGATTTTGAAGATATCGATCGGTTTCTGTGCTACTAACCTGTTGATTTAAATCCGCTGCAGTTAGTTTATTCCTCTGATCGATCCGCGTACACTCCTGATAGATAGATCGATCGATCCGCGGATATTGTCAGCTGGTTAGCGGTGTGTTGTGTGTGCAGATGGGTTAGTTAACGCGTTTACCTCGAGTCTCCGCGCGCGGGAGTTTATGAGAGAGTTCAGCGTGCGCGCGCGCGGTGGGAGGGGCCAATGGAAGAGCAGAGCGCGCGCGCGCGCGCACTGAAGCCACGCCTGAAATTTACTGAGCGTTATTTCATTAAAAACAGACAGAACCAGAGAAACAAATCTAGCTGCGATTTCTTTCTGATAAAAATTAGAATTGTAATTACAGAATTGGAATTATTATTATTATTATTATTATTATTATTATTACTGTCATAATAATAATAATTATTATTATTATTATCAAATTAAACGAATCATTAAATAAATATTACTATAATAATAATAATAATATAGTACAGGAATATAAGAAAATTTAGTTATTAATAATAACAATTTTATTAAAATCACATTGCGTAGAGCTTTTATTTTGCCGAGACCGGAAACGCGCAAGGAGCGTTTATTATTATTATTATTATTATTATTATTATTATTATTATTATTATTATTATTATTATTATTATTAACATTTCGCAAGTAACATATGAAATTAGAAAACTTAGAATGACAATTGGATTTGACAACAGTGAGTAAGAACAAACAACCTGTTGCTAGGGATTTAGAGTAGTAACAAATTTTTAAAAATATGTAAAAATAATAATAATAATAAAAAAATATATATATGTTTTACTTTTCGTTTTGACACAAGTGGGGGGATAGGAAAAGAACCTCATCTATTCAGTGATCTTATTTAAAATCTGGTAGGCCTATATGTTTTAACTGTTTTTTTTTTTGTTTTTTTTTTGCACAGGGAATCAGCAAATCTTTTTAAATCAGAGCAAAATACAATAAAATTTAGTTTAGAAGCAGTAACTTTAGACTTGTGAATATGACCTTTTCCAAGCAAGCAGAAGATTTTAACAGCATTATTACAGCATTATTACAGCATTATTACAGCATTATTACAGGGAGTGTTTTCATTATTTCACATTATTTTTAACCTAAGCATGACGCACAATATTTTAACTTCAATGTGGGAAATTTCCAGTGTCAGTTGCTTCTAATATTTGTTACAATGTTATTTTAATGTATTATCATAATCATAAACACACTGGTTTGTAGTGTAAATAGTTTTACCGTTTACTGCATTTTGTTATTCTTAGTTATTTAGCGACTAATGAACCGGAAGTCTTGCACATTCACAGAAAACAGCTTTATTTCCGCTTTGCAAAATAAGGTGGACCCGATTTACTGAACTGTGACAGACTGTGTATTCATATAATTAATAACTAGAATAATTACATTAAAGTAGTGTATTATAACATATTCATATGCGTTGTCATTAGAATTCATAAACATTAACTAGTGAGTCATACACTCGAAAAATGTTTTATTTGGCGCATGATGATTAATTTTGTATGAAAGCCTGTTTCTGCCACTGAATAAAAAAATAAAAAGGGTTAGTGCGACTTTTTATATCACATTTCTGACTTTTTTCTCAGGATTGTGAGATATAAACTCACAATTCTGAGAAAAACTTGCACTTGTGAGTTTTTATCATGCAAAAGTCGGAATAGTGAGTTTATATCTCACAATTCTGACTTTATAACTTGCTATTGTGAGTTTTTATCACGCAAAAGTGAGAATTGCGAGATATTAACTCACAATTCGTAAACTCGCAACTGTGAGATAAAAAGTCACAATTACTTTTTTTTTTTTTTATTCAGTGGCAGAAAAGGGCTTCCATAATTTTGGCATTACAGCAAAAACAATGATAACTTTAATTGATGTGATCTTTAATATGATTAAAAGTGCTGTTCAGATGCATATAAAATCAACAAAATAACCTTTGCATCTGTCCTATGTGACACAGATAGAGACATTAAGGAAACTCAAGCCAATGACAAACTCTACAAACAAAACCTACACGCTGGCAAAGCCTCACATCATTAAAGACATCATGCATATCATAGATGCCTCCTCATGATTTGCGTATGTGTACAGGACAAACGGGTTGTGTGTGTTTGTAATGTAGTGTGGCGTAACAGCAGGTATCACACCTTCATCTCTTTCAGTGATTATTGGCAGCTTCCTCCCACACGCACTAATTATTCAGTGTGATCTCCTCACTATTGTCTCATCATCACCGCAGATCAGCACCTTCTCTGTCAGGCTGATGCTCCTCTCAGAGAGCTAATGCAGGACAAAAGATATCAGAGCGGCTCTGAAGGACAGGGGGCTGTTTGCTGTCTTTATGACTCATAATAATACTTTGGTTTGAAGAGAATAATGCATCATGAGCTTCGGGTAAACTGGGCTGATATGGAGTAGGCTGTCAGAAAAGTGGTGTGATTTAATAAAACTCACCTTAAGTTTACAGTTTTTCTTAATCGTGTTGGCTCAATTCTCTGCTCAATTTTCTGTCCAAAAATGTATTTTAAATATGTGCTAAATATATGTTATAAACAGTGAAGCTCAATAAAATTTATTTTTGAAATTGAAAATATATTTAGTTACAAGTTTCATCTATTGAAAAATATTACAAAATGTATATCAGTGGCAAGAAAATATATTGGCAGTCTTACAGTAGCCTACATTTGTGTTGTATGATGACGTGTTATAGACAAGTTTTTCTTCAAATTTGAAATATTCAGTGTTATTTTAGTATTTAGATACTATTATAGTTTTTGTTAATATTTGAATTAGATTTTATTTTTATATTTTTCACTTCCATGTTAACTTTAGTTAATGTCTAAGTAATTTTTTTCAGTTGTTTTAAATATATATTTTTAGTTCTATATAGTTATTAATTTATATTTCTGTTTTAGTTATTTTATCACATGAAGTTAAAATTAATAAAAATGAGAAATGTTGCCTTAAAAACTAGCAAAAATATAAATGAGGTTTAAGTTTTTTTTTTATATTGTATTATATTTGAGTTAACATTTATTTTATTTCAACTAACAAAAATTCTTTAGTTTTAGTTTAAGTTAAATATAATAACCCTGACTCAATGTATTTTCTTGGATTGAAATATATTGAGGGAAAATGCTTATAAAAATATATATTTATCTTTTTAAAATATATTTTCAAAACTAAAAATAAAAAATATATAGTGGTAGAAAATATATTTTAGTAAATATATTTTTTGGTCTTTTTTGTATATTTTGAAATATATTTGAAAATGTATATATTTTTGCAGTTCAGATTTCTGAACAGAGTTTCAAACCAGATCTGAATTACTCATTTAAGCAAATTGCAAAGGACTGAGTAAAATTGTCTACAATTTGCACATTAACTAAATGTACAAAAATGTGTCTGGCTGATTGAGTTGGTTCTCAGTGAAATTGTGCAAAATCATCCATTCCGTTATCAAAATCTGTCAGATGTACATGAGTACTTCATATAAGACATGGAATGTTTGTGACGCCTGCTAAACTGGCAAATGTTGACTTTATGACTTTACATGTAAGACGTGTAAAAATATACATGCAAATGCATTCAGTAAGTTACTGATGTACCAGCAACAACTGTGGATTTAACTGAGTACATCTCAGAAAGATTAACTGACTTCAGTTTGAAAGAATATGAGGGATAAGTAGGTATATAATCTTCCCTCTTGAGTTCTCTTGAGTTCTGCTGTTTCCTGAATGTCTCATCAGCTGCACAAACTCTGTTCTAAAGCTGCTTCAGTTCACACTTTCAGAGGCTGCTGACCTCAAATAAACACTGATCAGACACAGAGATCACACCAGTCCTGTATCAGTGATCATGCATGATCTTATGTCCTCATATGAAGATTTGAACATGTTTGTGTGCATCGCTTGATCTGAAGATCAACTTCTCACACTCTGTCCTACTTTCTATCACACTGAGTGTTGCTTAGCAACTCATGGCCTTCATCTTGTGTCCATGACAGTAGTGTGTGTGAAAACACACTCACACAAACACACACACACACACACACACACACACACACACACACTCACACACTCTCACACACACTTGTTTCGCTATCCTTGTGGGGACATTCATAGGCGTAATGGATTTTATACTGTACAAACTGTATGTGCTATTGCCCTACACCAACCCTACACCTAAACCTACCCCTCACAGGAAACTTTCTGCATTTTTAGATTTTCAAAAAACTTAATTCTGTGTGATTTATTAGCTTGTTTACCCGTGGGGACCTCAATTTAGGACCCCACCGTGACACAAGTCCCCATGAGTCTGTGTGTATTCAGGTTTAAGTCCCCACCAGGATATAAAAACAGGTACACACACACACACACACACACTCACACACACACACACACACACACACACACACACACACTTGTTTCACTATCCTTGTGGGGATTTCCATAGGCGTAATGGTTTTTCTACTGTACAGACCGTATATTCTATTGCCCTACACCAACCCTACACCTAAACTTAGCCCTCACAGGAGACTTTCTGCATTTTTACTTTCTCAAAAAAAAAAAAAACTCATTCTGTATGATTTATAAGCTTTTGTACCCGTGGGGACCTCAATTTAGGTCCCCACCATGACACGAGTCCCCATGAGTCTGTGTGTATTCAGGTTGAAGTCCCCACCAGAATAGAAAAACCAAACCCCACACACACACACACACACACACGCAAGCAACCTTTTCTCACTCTCGCCAAACATAAAGTCTGTGAATGTGAGTGTTGTTATGATGAGTAGAATTGCTGGTAACCATGGTCACTGACTGTTTGTGTGGTGCTCATATTCATATTCATATTCATAAGGCCTGAGGAGGTCAAGGAGAGAGTGAGAAAACAAACACAGGATTCTGCTGGAAGTGCTGTCAGTGGTTTTTGTTGTTGGTTCGGTCAGCAGCGTGATTCTGAGAGTCAGAAGAGCTGCTGCAGATCTGAATCATCAGAATCATCAGAAGTCTGAGTTCAGTAGCAGATCAGAGGCTCATGTGTGTGTGGCGCCTCCTGCTGGAGAAGATCAGATCTGACACTGCAGCTTCAGCTCACTGGTGCATTATAGACCTGTTTAAACATTTGAATTATTATTCATTAGTTAGTATGAATTATTATTAATGAAGAGAAAACTAAAATGTCTTTTGTCAATTCGTAGCAGTGAATGAAGAGGTATCATATCGATCACAAGTGCAGTATGGAGTACCTCAAGGATCAGTACTAGGACCATTACTTTTCACGGTTCACATGTTACCCTTGGGAGATATCATCAGGAGACACGGTGTTAGCTTTCACTGTTATGCTGATGATACTCAGCTCCATATTTCTTTGCAGCCCGGTGAATCACACCAAATTGAGAAACTAACAGAATGCATAGTCGATATAAAAACTGGATGACGAGTAATTTCTTACTGCTAAATTCTGAAAAAAAAAAACAGAGGTGTTAATTATCGGACCTAAAACCCCAACATGTAATAACCTAGATCACTGTCTAATACCTGATGGCTGCTCTGTCAATTCTTCTTCATCAGTTAGGAACCTGGGCGTGCTATTTAATAGCAATCTTTCCTTTGAAAGCCACGTTTCTAGCATTTGTAAAACTGCATTTTTCCATCTTAAAAATATATCTAAATTGCGACCTATGCTCTCAATGTCAAATGCAGAAATTTTAATTCATACGTTTATGACCTCAAGGTTAGATTATTGTAATGCTTTATTGGGTGGTTGTTCTGCACGCTTGATAAACAAACTCCAGCTGGTTCAAAATGCAGCAGCTAGAGTCCTTACTAGAACCAGGAAGTATGACCATATTAGCCCGGTTCTGTCAACACTGCACTGGCTCCCTATCAAACATCGGATAGATTTTAAAATCCTGTTAATTACTTATAAAGCCCTGAATGGTTTAGCTCCTCAGTACTTGAGCGAGCTCTTTTAGCATTATGGTCCTTCACATCCGCTGCGATCTCAAAACTCTGGCCATTTGATAATACCTAGAATATCAAAATCAACTGCGGGTGGCAGATCCTTTTCCTATTTAGCGCCCAAACTCTGGAACAATCTACCTAACACTGTTCGGGAAGCAGACACACTCTGTCAGTTTAAATCTAGATTAAAGACCCATCTCTTTAACCTGGTTTACACATAACGCACTAATACGCTTCTAATATTCAAATTTGTTAAAGGATTGTTAGGCTGCATTAATTAGGTCAACCAGAACCGGGAACACTTCCCATAACACCAGATGTACTTGTTACATCGTTAAAAGAATGGCATCTACGCTAATATTAGTCGGTTTCTTTCTTATTCCGAGGTCACCGTAGCCACCCAGATCCAGTCCGTATCCAGATCACATGGTGGATCAGCACCTAGAGATGACCTGTACAGCCCTGAACATCAGCGGAGACCAGGGCAACTAGATGAGCCCAGAGACAGATCTCCAGTGAAGACCCTGTCTCCTAGACGGCCATCGGGACAAGACCACAGGAACCAGATGAGTCCTCTGCACAATCTGACTCTGCTGCAGTTGGAATTGAACTGCTGGTTCGTCTGGCCAGAGGAGAACTGGCCCCCCCGACTGAACCTGGTTTCTCCCAAGGTTTTATTCTCCATTCTGTCAGCGATGGAGTTTTGGTTTCTTGCCGCTGTCGCCTCTGGCTTGCTTAGTTGGGGACACTTCATTTCCAGCAATATCGTCGACTTGATTGCACAGATACTATTTAAACTGAACTGAGCTGGACGATAACATCACTGAATTCAATAATGAAATGCCTTTAACTGAAAATTGAGTGTTTAATCTTGTCATTTTATGTTATTGACACACTATTTTCCTATTTAATACTGTAAAGTGCTTTGACACAATCTGTATTGTTAAAATCACTATATAAATAAAGGTGACTTAACTTGACTTTTGTTAAAAATAAAAACAAAATGACAATAACTGTTACGGGACCGACGAGACGAGAGGCGTGCGGATCCATTTGCAGGGCTTTTATTTGACAGAGAAACGTGGTACAAAACAAGCAAGGTTCATGCAATGGCAAACAGGTACAACACAGGCAAGACAAAGAGTAGTCCTAGGGCAAGCGTGGGTCTACAATCGGCGAACAATATCCAACAGGGCAAGGCAGAGAGATAATCCAGGTACATGAGCGGTAGTCCAAGAGAGGTTCAAACAGAGTCCGAACGGGAAGGCAAAGGGTTAATCCAAGAAACACGGGCAAGAATCAAAACACTAGAAAACAGGCAAGGCAAGACTATAACAACTGAGTGGGCTCCGTAGAGTAGCTATCGCTAGGATATACGCTATACAATACTTTTATATAGTGTGTGTAATAGCTTACAGGTGAGCGTGGGATTGGTGACAGCTGTGTGTGTGTCGTCAGTGCAATGGTTGATGGGAATTGTAGTCTGG
>CM077267.1:10000-150000 GCA_039654775.1 Spinibarbus caldwelli | reverse complement strand
AATATAGTAGCTACATCTGAGCGTCTGTAGCCCTGCCAGCGGTTCTGTCCAGCGTCAGTATGCAGTATGTGTACTGAGCGCGCGAGCGACGCCGTGTTGTCCGTGTAGGCAGCGCGCTAGAGTTTGAGACGCAGCCTCGTGTGTTTCTCTGCTGATGCGCTTCATTTCAGCACGAAAGACGGCATGCGGAGAGATTCACGTCCACATTCACGTGGTGAGTTTGTCAAGGGTTTTCTGCTGGACTGGTGAAGTTTGCTGCTGCTTTATGATTGTTCTTCTGTTCGTGTCAACACACTTCAGCATGAGAAACCTCAGCGTTCCTTTAGTTTTTTCTCGCTGTGCTCTTACAAACGAGTGCTGTAGTGTTCGTGCATGTGGATATATGTGACCCTGGAGCACAAAACCAGTCATAAGGGTCAATTTTTTGAAATTGAGATTTATGCATCATCTGAAAGCTGAATAAATAGCTTTCCATTGATGTATGGTTTGTTAGGATAGGACAATATTTGGCTGAGATACAACTATTTGAAAATCTGTGGGTGCAAAAAAATCAAAATATTGAGAAAATCACCTTTAAAGTTGTCCAAATGAAGTTCTTAGCAATGCATATTACTATATTTATTGTAAGAAATTCACAAAACATCTTAACGGAACATGATCTTTACTTAATATCATAATGATTTTTGGCATAAAAGGAAAATTGATCATTTTGACCCATACAATGTATTGTTGGCTATTGCTATAAATATACCTGTGTTACTTAAGACTGCTTTTGTGCTCCAGGGTCACATATTTGTCTGTGTGAAAGCAGAAAGAGAAATCATGTTGCTGTGCTGTATTGTAGATAAAGGTAATTAAGTGACTATAATCTAGCATTAAATCTCAGGACAGTGACTGTCTGCATTCATGAGCTTTAATAGTGAAGAAATGCTGTTTGGCATCACTAAATTGAGTAAAAATCGTGAAGACTGACCCATCATGACAGTTCAAGAGCAGTCTGAACACTGACCCCTGACCAGAGAGGTCAAGGGTCAAGTGATGCTGTGAACGCACACACTCTAGGTAGTCACCTCTGTGTTAGTATATATGGTCTGATATCAGAATTATGAGCTGAAATGTTGTTTTCAGTGCTGTTTGTGCAGTGAAGTCTGGCATCAGTGTTAGCGGATGAATGAAACGCTCTCTGTGAGTCCAGTGATAGAGAAAGCAGAAGCTGAAATCCATCTGTCCGCCGGGAGAACAGGCTCATTCTGTGTGTTTTACAGATAATGATGACTTTGAGCTCAGGCTTTGTAGTGTTGGTCCATTTCAGATGGGCAGACTGTTTCATCTTTTACTTCTGTAAACTCAAGCGGGTTATGGTGTTTATGCATGTGTGCGTTTCTGAAAGAAGTCTCTCCTGCTCGCCAGTGCTGTGTTTTTTGATCAAAAATACAGCAAAAAATTTGAAATATTATTATAATGTAAAATAGCTCTCTGTGTGATTATATTTTAAACTGTAATTTATTTCTGTGATCAAAGCTGAATTTTCAGCATCATTACTCCAGTCTTCAGTGTCACATGATCCTTCAGAAATCATTCTAATATTCTAATTTGCTGCTCAAGAAACATTTCTGATTATTATCAATGTTGAAAACAGTTGTGCTGCACAATATTTTTGTGGAAACTGTGATACATTTTATTTTTCAGGATTCACAGATGAATAGAAAGTTCAAAACAACAGCATTTATTTGAAATAGAAATCTTCTGTAACATTATGTGTCTTTACTGACACCTTTAATCAAATGAATGTGTCTTTGATGAATTAATGTAATTTCCTTTAAAAACATTTGAACAGTAGCATGTAGTGCAGTTTGTTGAATTAATATATGTTTTAATTTTTGCTCGTTTACTGTAATTCTCAGTTGATATTTTTTTGTCTCAGGACTGATCAGGACTGATCAAATATGAATGCAAGTATCTGCCAAATGCAAATGTTCATTAATGTAGTGAAATTGTCTCAAATTGCACCCTAATATTTATCAATTGATGCATCTACACTGAAAAAAAAAATAGTATAGAAACAATTTTACACTCAGAAATTGTTA
Organism: Spinibarbus caldwelli; assembly: GCA_039654775.1. Classification (NCBI taxonomy): domain Eukaryota; kingdom Metazoa; phylum Chordata; class Actinopteri; order Cypriniformes; family Cyprinidae; genus Spinibarbus; species Spinibarbus caldwelli. Next base: position 147,913 of record CM077267.1, on the reverse strand, counting down.
GTAAATTTCACAAAGGACTACAAAGAAATAGCAAGCAACACATTAAATCATTTTTTACAGTGTACAGTTACACAAATCATTTTTTACAGTGTAGCATTGTTTGAAATATAATATTAACAGTAGTATAGGAGTTAAAAGTGTAAATATGCGTTCAGAATTATGGCTAGCAGCATTATTTGAAATATAATATTAAACATTTTCCTTAGAGCAGTTTTAGTGCGTGTCATTGCTCCAGAGCTGGAGATGTATATTCCGCTGTGGTTTAGAGGGTAAATGAGCTGCAGTGAATCATGTGCAAGTCTGCGAGTGACTCTGGAGTGAATCAGAAGTGTGCGCGTCAGGCTGGTGATGTGGCTGATTCTGTGTCATTTATGAGCGCTTCAGCAGCATCTGCTGGACTCTCGTCTCTCTAAATCAGGCTAATCTAAAACAGGGAGGATGCTGAAATAAAATATTTCATCTATTTCCTCTCCATATTTTCTCCGTGTGATATGAATAATTCTGCACAGATTGATCTGCTGCTGCCGGCTTCAGTGTTTGGCTTCACGCCACCTGCGAATGAATCACTGAACGTGCTTTTGTTTGCCGTTGTCTCTCAAAGAGCCATGACTGTGTGAGTTTAGATCGAGTGTCGTATCTGACAGAGCTGAAAGTCAGAGAGAATCTGAATGTGTTCCTGTTGTTTTTGTCACAAACGTCTGCTCATACTCCAGTGTATCCATCTGTTAGGAGACTCACAATATAGAAAATAAAATCAGTCCATCTCAAGTCAAGTCACATTTATTTCTGTACTGCTTTATACAATACAGCTTCACAGAAGAAAATGGGAAAAATAACAAAATCAATGATGCACATTTAATCAAATATGAAACTAACTCAATTTCATCTGTAAAGCAGCTCTAAAAACAAAACAGTGTCATTATTCAGATCAATTCAGTTCAAGTTTTGTTCTCATCTGGTAGTGTCATTGCAGTTAAATCAATAATATTACTGATATTAATTGTATTCTATCATTTTTTTTTTTCAAATCATCAAAACATTGTAAAGCTGGTTGCTTGACCATTATCAGTTTTCCTCATTTTCTGAGTGATTGTCTCTATGTGTTGGTTTTGCTAAACCTCAGGTTTGTATTGTTGTTTTGCTAGGTTTGACCACAGCAGCTGTCTTTGTGTCATTGGGCGCCACACAGTTTGGATTTACATTGAAAAAATAGGATTTACTTTTAAACAATTTTCACTCTGAAATTGCTATTAAATTTCACAAATAAGTACAAATAAAAAATTACTTATAAAAATATAATAATTACAAAAAAAAACAAGAAGTATCAGATTGAATTAAATGTAAAACTTTGAAGTAGAAAAACTGAAATAGTATTTTCTTGTAAAATGTTCTCCAATAATCTTTGTTTATTTACAACTTAATTTTGTTTTCTTTTTTTTCTTCTTAACCTTTGTGTGGCTGTTTATGGTAATCAACTCAAATTCTCAGCTCATTTTGCAAATTCTTGCTCCTTAGACTTCTGAAGTCCAAGTGTAATGATCGAGACTGAAAGGTTCCTGTAGGGTTTATAATGGGAAGTGTTTGAGCCTAAATCTTTTTAGGGAGCATCTTTGTAAGTATAGTGTGCATGCAGCTCATTTCAGATTTGAGACTTCTCTTTGTTTTTATTTATGTGGGTGAGAAAGTGCAATTTTTAAAAACTCGATGTATAAATCACAACAAACTTCCAATAAGAAGCTAATAAGTCTTCAGCATCAGAAAACACATGCAAACAGGAGATGTGTGTTATAAGGGCTGTGTTTATCAGCCAGAGCCAATAATGACAAATATCAGCTGATTAATCATCTTACTGCATTAAATAATAACACTGTCCTCCAGCTAGTCTGTATGAACATCATTATTAGTTTAAAGATATTTATCAAACCTCAGTTCTTGTAATTATTGACATGCTGCTGATATAATGAAGGATTCTGACACTATTAAAGTGACAGTTCACCCAAAAATGAAGTCCAGTCCAGTGTTCTTCAGAATATCTTGTTTTGTGTTTGGAGTGACGTGATGATGGCAGGATGATGATTTTGGATGAATTTTTGGATGTTTTGTTTTGTGTCGTGTGTTTGTTGTTGTTGTTTAGTCGAACACACCCTGACACATCAGATCGCGAGCAGCTACTGTATGAGCGCAGGTGTCCAGCGGCGGAGGAGAGGAATGAAGCGGTGAACCGCTGGCCCTCAGACGGCACACACTCGCTGATAACTCAAAGTGTGTGTGTGCATTAATGCGCGCGTTCACGTGAGTCCTGTGTGACGCGTGTTGTTTTTGTGTGACGGCCTGCAGTCAGCACGCTGGAGACTGCAAATTAAACCGCCCGTAAATCTGCTCTTACAGACCGTAAAAACTAATTTTAGATTTCCCTCTGTGTGTGAGTGTGTGTGTGAGAGTTTGTCTGCATGTGTGTTTGTGAGTGTGTGAGTTTGTTTGCATAAGTGTATGTGTGTGTAAATGAGTGTGGGTTAGGTATGAGTGTGTTTGTGAGAGTGTGCGAGTGTGTGTGAGTGTGTGAGTGTGTGCAAGTGTGAGTGTGCAAGTGAATTTGTGTGAGTGAGTGTGTGTGTGTGTGTGTGAATGAACGTGCAAGCAAGGTAGTGTGTGTGCAGTGACTGTGTGGGAGCAAATGAGTGTGTGCGAGTGAGCATGCTGTTGAAAAAACCAGCGTATGCTGGTTAGGTATGTTTTGAAGCATGGCTGCAGATTTGAGCTGGTTGAAGCTGGTCCTAAGCAACTAGTTCCTGCTCAGGACCAGCTTAAACCAGCTCAAACCAGCTTCAAAACATACCTAACCAGCATACGCTGGTTTTTTCAACAGGGTGTGCAAGTGACTGTGTGTGTGTGTGTGTGTGTGTGTGTGTGAGTGAGTGAGTGAGTGAGTGCGTGGGAGTGTGTTTGTGTGTGTGTGTGTGTGTGTGTGTGTGCGAGTATGTTTGTGTGAGTGTGTGTGTGTGTGTGTGTGTGCAAGCAAGTGTGTGTTTGAGTGTGTTTGTGTGAATGTGTGTCTGCAAGCATGTATGTGTGTATGAGTGTGGATGTACGTATGCAAGCGTGTGAGTATGAGTGAGCATGTGTGAGTGCTTGTGTGTGTGTGCGAGTGCGTTTGTGAGTGTGTGTATGCAAGTGTGTGTACGAGTGTGTGTGAGTGAGCATGTGCGAGCAAGTGTGTGTGTGTGTGTGTGTATGAGTGTGTGTATGAGTGCATGTGAGTGTGTATTTGTGAGTGTATGCTAGTGCAAATAAAAATACAACAGTTCCTTATACAAAAAAATGTTACATTGTTACCAGTAAAAGTGCTGCACAATAGTTTTTAAGTATAGTTTTTATTATATTATTATATTATATTCAGTAGTGTATTTGTGTGACAATTTAGAACTTTTGTTTTGGTGGAGCTTTGAGTTTCTGTGTTTATCTGACGATAGTTTCATCAAATGAAATGATGCCGTGGCTCTCAGAGCAGCAGGAGGTGAAGTTCTCTCGAGCTGTAGATGGGAAGTTTGTATCATTTTACCGACTCAGACCTTTGAGTCTCGTTCAGCAAAATGAACAAATCTTTTTTCAAGTCATTTCGTTCATTCCATTCATTTTAGCAAAATATAATTGAAATGTTACGTGTTACTTCCCTAACACATCTACTACTTATGCAAACGTTGATCACACTACAAACAATACAAAACTGTAATGCTATAAAAAACTGAAAAGATTAATTCATTGTTTACCTGGGTCTTTAGTCTATGATTAGCTCACCTCACCTCTTATCTGACAAGTCTTCGGGTTCGAGTCGTTCGTTCATCACGTGACAGCTCCATAAACATAACCAATGCAGTCAGAGCCGGAAAGAGAATTGATTAGTTCATCTCACGAGTCTTTCGAGTCGTTTGTTCTTTTGTCACGTGACGTGACAGCATTGGATAGAGAAATTAGTTAATTTACAAGCTTCCTTACAAACGGGTGCATAGTTGTTATTATTATTATTAGTAGTAGTAGTATTGTTATCATTATTATAATTATTTACTCTTACAGTTACGTGATGCATTTCTGGTCTCAAATTGTAGCTTTTTATTTCTTACAGTTTATAAATGTGTGAATTTCTGTCATGATGTTTTTTTTTTTTTCCATAACACTGAATGTGGTAACAAAGGTAATAAAGAGTTGGTTATTATTATTAAGTCTCTTACATATGCTGCACTCTCTCTATATGTGGACAACAACATTTGTAAATCAGTTGATAAAATCCTGTTTAATTTTGTTTGGAAAAACAAAATCCTTTATGTGAAGAAGTCTGTAATAATGAACTCGTATGAGCATGGGGGGTTGAATTTCCTTGATTTCTCTTCTTTGAATAACACTTTCAAAATTAATTGGATTAGGCAGTTTTTGTGTAATCCAAACTCAGTCTGGAATTTTATCCCCAATTACTTCTTTTCCAAATTAGGTGGTCTCCCTTTCTTATTGATTTGTAATTATAATAATGACAGAATCCCTTACAATTTATCTAAATTTCATAAACAGGCATTACTTGCATGGTCATTAATCTTTAAGCACAATTTCTCCCCTCACCGGTACTTTATTTGGAACAACCAAGACATTGTATATAAGAGAAAATCTTTGTTTTTTAGTAATTGGTTTGAGAAAAACATTTTGATTGTTTCCCAGTTATTTAACTCAGAAGGTCTTATTTTAAGTTATGAAGAATTCTTATGTAAATTTGATTTTCCAGTAACTCCCAAAGAATTCTCCATTCTCATAGATGCTATTCCTAAAGGAGTTGTCATGCTTTTAAGGGACTCTGTTAGATCACCCAGTACTTTACCTATTTCTTTGGACCCATTTGAAATCCCAGCAGGAAAACATCACATCCTTCATCACAGAACTATAAGATTAGATCGCTCTTTCAGAAGGAGCTTGTAACAGCTCTCTATGTGGTGTCTTATTGGAAGAGTGTTGTTGATCATATTGATTGGAAAAAAGTATGGACTCTGTCTTCAAAATACATAATAACTAACAAGGTCAGAGAAATCTCATTCAAACTGTTACACAGATTTTACCCAGCTAAAGTGTTTCTGAAAAGGTTTAAATCAGATACAAGCTGTTGTTTTTGTGGTGACCCTAATGAAACTGATATGCATATTTTCTGGGATTGTCCTCACACACATATTTTGGACTGAATTCTCTAATGTTATCAATCACAATGTGCTCCAGGGTTTCTCTTTGCTTTTTAAGGATGTACTGTTTGGCTTCTTTAATATACAAAAAGATAAAATTAATGAATATTTTATTATTAACCTATTATTATTTCTTGTGAAATTTCATATTCACCGCAGTAAATTCTCTCATCAAAATTCTTTATTTATTGTTTTTAAAAAAGAGGTTCAACAGTATATCCAAACTATTTCATCTTCCAAGAATCTTAAAGCTCTTAAAACAGTTAATTTATTTCATCTTTTTAATTTATTCTGTTAAAGCTTTCGTTTTGTATTACTAATTTATTGTTGCATACATATATAAATGGTGCTTTGCATGTAATGTCACCTCTTTGTATGTAAAGTTGATATTTTTTTGTACTTGTATCCAAGGGCGTAGGTTTGCTTTTGACATTGGTGGGGACATAAATCCACCAATTTTGATTGACCTTGGACCACCTTTTAGGATATATTTTGTGGATGTTTTAGCTAACAGTTTGATTTGTACATTCAGTTGAACAACTTTAAGTTAAAGTTAAAGACAGTCTGCAGTGACTCAGGATGCTGTTCCAAATCCTGCTGCACCACAGAGTGCAACTTACATATTTTTACCATAAAATCACATTATATTTGTCCCAAATTATTGTTAATGTTCATAATGACTTTATCCTAGGCTGGAAGATTGTGTATCTTTCCGCACAACCTTTTATGCTTTATAAAGGGAGCTAATAATAGCTATTGCACTTTCTCTTTCCGTTTGCTCTGTTTTGTCAAACACTTCAAACTCATCGATGCAACTTTGTTAATTCCTGAAGTGAACTTCTATATTAACTGTTTTGGACTGCTGTCTTGAATTGTGTACAATACCTGTGAGTTGTTCTAAGCGCAGCTGCGCTTCTCGTCAGGTGTGAGACTACATTCTGCCCGTGTATTAAATGCGCATCCTTGAAAGCGTGCAGTTTTCTAACGTAGCCCATTTACTTTAACTTCTTAGGTAATATCAATGGTATGACGTTTCAGATGTGTCCGAAATTACAAAAAAATATACATATATTTAATTGTTTGATCAAAATTATTGCTAGGGACAGTTTGGCAGTCGCTGGATATTGGTAGGGACACGTCCCTGGCGTCCCCTCCTAATTCTACACCCCTGTTTGAACCTTGGCATTAATAAAGAAAGAAAGAAAGAGACTTTGATATATATACAACATCAAGATAATAAAAAGCATTAAACATATATATATATATATATATTATTAAGTCTCTTTCCGGCTCGGACTGCATTGGTTAAGTTTATGGGGCTGTCACGTGATGAACAAACGAGTCGAACAGGTGAACTACGTGACTAATTCCAGTACAGAACCTATAGGATGCTGCGCATGCGCGACTGAACGAATCACTCCCCGAGACGACTCGTTCTTCCCGAGTCACATTAAAGATTCATTCAAAAAGAACGAATCGTTCAAGAACGACCCATCACTGTCCATATGAAAATAAAAACACTGAGAACACCCTAGCAACCACATAACAACACCCTAGCAACCACTCAGAACGCTCCAGCATCTTGTGAGTGAGCGCAGCAGGAATGGCTCTGGTTCTCTAGCTGTGTGTAACAGGTTAACGGCGTGTGTAGCTGGTTAATCAGCGCTGCTTGTGTTGGATCAGTGTATCTGGGTCAGACAGTAAACAGCAGCGCTGTGAGTCAGAACTCGGCACGTTTGGAGTGTTTTCCTGGATCTGCTTGCGCTGCTGCTCCATCACAGATTTGCTGTGATCTTTGGTGACAGAAGCTCAGTGAGGTTTACTGACGGCGAAGCGTGAGGCGAGACCCACCGCAGCCGGTTCTGGGAAACTCTTGGATCCATCAGGTGGATTTCACTCGCAGATGAGCTCTTCTTTTCCTCTAGCGTAGAAAGCAGCGCTGCTGGTTCATCTAGATGTACATCTCATCAGAATGTGAATATAGTTTGCACAATAATACACTTCCAGTCAAAAGTTTTTGAGCAGTAAGATTTTTAATGTTTTTAAAGAAGTCTCTTCTGCTCACCAAGCCTGCTTTTATTTTGTCCAAAATACATTTAAAACTGTTTTCTATTTGAATAAATTTTAAAATATAATTTATTTCTGTGATTTCAACGCTGAATTTTCAGCATCATTAATCCAGTCACATGATCCTTCAGAAATCATTCTAATATTCTGATTTGTTGCTCAAAAAACATTTATTATTATTATTATTTTACAGGGCTCCAGACTGCGACCATTTATTCTGTTGTTAATAATAATAATAATAATAATAATAAATGTTTCAGCAAATCAGAATATTAGAATGATTTCTGAAGGATCATGTGACTGGAGTAATTCAGAAAATTCAGCTTTGAAATCACAGGAATAAATTACATTTTAAAATATATTCAAATAGAAAGCAGTTATTTTAAATAGTAAAAATGTTTCAAAATTTTACTGTTTTTGCTGTACTTTGGATCAAATAAATGCAGGCTTGTTGAGAAGAAGAGACTTTAAAAAACATTAAAAATCTTACTGTTCAAAAACTTTTGACTGGTAGTGTAATTTCATCTACATTTCTTATTTTAATTTGGTTTAACTTGAAAATAAAATTCAATAAAATTTGTATAGGCATATATATAAAAAAACTACTAAAAATTAGGAAAACAGAAGCAGAAAATCTAAAATTAAAATCTCATTCAAATATGAATAAAATCGGTAATAGTATCTGAGTGATACTGAAATAACACTGAGTACTGTGACATACATTGATGAGATTTTGCAGGCAAACAAGTGTAGTGATGAATGAAGCCTCTTTCAAAGCCAGCAGCTTTCTGTTGGTGAACGCTGTTAATTCAAACAACCAATTTTCATTGTTGCGAATCTGTGTGTGGAAATCAGTCGCCAGATTGCGCAGATTCCCTCTGACACAACAGTAAATATGATCAGACCTGAAATCAGTGTTACGTGTCACTCAGTAGTTCACTCAACTGTCGTCACATGTAATTCAACGAGTGACGTCCAGTTTTCATCTCTGGAATTAATGCAGTTCTTTCACTTTTTGAATGGAGTTTTGTGTAAATGTGGCATGCATTGGATTGTGGGATACAATACAGTGTGCTCTTGTATATATATCTCACATTCAGTGCTGATGTGGTGTTCATATAGAAAACGTATTATGCACTGAAGAAGTAAGGAGCGTAGTGTGTTAGTATGTTATTCCAGCTCTCGTCCAATCAGAAGAGAGGAACAGCTGACCGCAGACGCCAGCCACGTTTGTGTCAGAATAAACAGTGACGGCCAAACGCCACACACACACACACACACACACACACAGAATACAGTGCACACACTAACACATATGTGGCTAATTTGCTGGAAATATGCTAAGTGGTGTAATTCTTTAAGGGCTATTAGAGACGTCTGATAAGACCACACACGCACACTCTCATATGCACACACAAATACTCTCACACACACTCACACTGAGCTGATGCAGTATAGTAGGTTGTGTTGTTCAGTGTTTCTGTGTGTGTGTGTGTGATGCATGATGCAGGCGTGTGCGGCTGAAGTCGTGAGGTCACAGTGATGTCATCAGGGCGGTCGTGTCATTAAAGGCTCGTCTTTCACAGTTTCTCCGATGAGCTGAAGTCTCGAGATGTTCACTAATGAGAGACGAGATCAGATCCATCATGTGTTTTAATGCTGTCTGTGCTGTAGTTACAGCTGCTGCCGCTGCAGATGTGTTTCAGGCTGCTGGACGCTGTTTTATTTGTCACAGTAGATGTTAGTTTATAAGTGATCATCTGTAATGTCATCAGGTAATGATTTGGAGCGTGAACAGAAACTACTTGAAGTCCTTTTGAGATTTTAAATTAATAATAATGTTGAAGGTTCACAGTGTTAGTTAATGGTCACATGACAAGCAGGTAAACCAGTAAAGAAATTATTAATAAAAATAAATAGTATATTTTTAGTGCATATTTTATTTAGATTTTTTAATGATTTAATTAATTTTTAGATTTTTATCAACTTACAAACCTTGGGAAACTCTGAACTAGATGAACTATAATAACAAATATAACTGTGCCATACTGAGCACACATTTTAAAAGAATATCCATCAGTGTTGATGCTGAAAGCGTTTATCCATGTGTGTGTGTGTGTGTGTGTGTGTGTTTTAGGCTGCAGTGGTCAGATGTCTGATGTCTGTCGGAGGAAATGATCCAGACTGGAGCAGAACCAGAACCAGTCAAACACAAGGTACAGACAATCACACACACACACACACACACACACACACACACACACACACACACACACACACACACACACACTCACACAGTCTGTCTGTCTTTTATCTAACTATCTTATATCTAACTAAGTTTTAAAACACTCGTCTCAACACATTCTCTTCACGTGTGATATAAACGTCAGGTTTCTTTAATGTGACATTAATGTGAATACACTCAGTCCTGTCTTAAGGGATCGTAAACAGACAAGAAAAACCTCTGCTATGTCAAAATAAAAGTCCTGCAGCCTGTATTGAGCTGCTGCTGTCTGATATCATCACTGACTATCAAACAGTGTTAATGTTAGTGTGACTAGGACAAACTTTAATTACTTTTTTATAATTAAATTTTAAAATAATTATGCCACAGTTCCCATCATTCATGACTTGAGTGGCCTAACGGGAGAGTAAAGTGTCCATCAGCAGAAGTAGCGGGTCATCCGGTTTCTTCCATGCTGTCCTGTTGATCACACACACACACACACACACACACACACACACACACACACACACACACACGCACACTGTACAGTAGTGAAGACGTTCAGACGCAGCTCTGTCTGTCTGTGTGTGTTGTGATGGATGAGATTTGCTCACGTTCAGCATGTGCAGAAAACCTGCAGATCTCCAGACATTTGTTATCCAGCAGCCTCAGCGGGACGAGCGCCAAACAGTGACACTGACACACACACACACTCACACACACTCACACACACACACATGCGGGTGCTCAGGGTTCGCAGTGATCTGGACGCTCAGATGCGTTCTGCGCCGCAGCCGGACAGGAGTTTCTCTATGAGACCGTGAACACAACATGATCTTCACGTGAGTCTCTGTGTGTGTGTGTGTGTGTGTAGTTTGCTCTAAACTCTCCTGTGTTGTTGTTGTTTTCATTCTGAAATCTGAAAAATGTCATTTTTGTTTATGTATTAATAATAACAAGAAATATAAGATATTATGAATGCTATGTGTCATGCTGTGGCTTTAAAGCGTGTTAGACTGTGAAGCACCTGTTGCAGTTAATGCTTGTAGTGATGATGATGATGATGATGATGATTATGATTGTGTGTGTGTGTGTGTGTGTGTGTGTGTGTGACGCATCATGCTGAAGCTCTGCTGGAGTCTCATATTCAACACCTTCTGTCCGTCCGTCAGTCTGTCTGTCCGGTGGAGAGCCGGCTCTGTGTTTTCCATGAGAATGCAGGAATGCTGCTGTCCTGCGGGCAGATGCTGCTCTCTTTGCTTGTGATTTCCTGTAGCGTGACAGAGCTGTGTGTGTGTGTGTGTGAGCGTGTCTGTGTGTGTGTGTGTGTGTGTGTGTGTGTGTGTGTGTGTGTGTGGGTGGGTTGGTATTTGTGGTTTACGGGGACACAAATTTGTGTAATGACATGGGTATGACAGAGGTATTACAATTTGAAGGTGCTTTATGAGGACACTATGTCCCCGTAATTCAAAAGGCTTAAAAAACATATTAAATGGTGTTTTTTGAAAATCTAAAAATGCAGAAAGTTTCCTGTAAGGGTTAGGTTTAGGTGTAGGGTTGGTGTAGGGCAATAACACATACAGTTTGAATACAGTATAAAAACCATTATGCCTATGGAGAGTCCCCGTAAACCACAGATACCCACATGTGTGTCTGTGTGTGTGTGTGTGTGTGTGTGTGTGTGTGTGTGTGTGTGTGTGTGTGTGTGTGTGTGCACCATATAGAATTAAGCTAAACAGCAGAACCTCCTTTCCCAGGTTTTATAAACAAAGTTAATAAAGGTTTTTTGAAATTGTAAAAATGTGACTTGTAATATAAGTATGAAAGAAGTCTCTTCTGCTTACCAAGCTACAGTTATTTGATCAAGAATACAGTAAAAACAGTAATATTGTGAAATGTTATTATAGCTGATTTGCTGCTCAAGAAACATTTCTGATTATTATCAATCTTGAAAACAGTTGTGCTGCCCAATATTTTTGTGGAAACTGTGATACATTTTATTTTTCAGTATTCACAAATGAATAGAAAGTTAAAAGAACAGCATTTATTTGAAATAGAAATCTTTTGTAACATTATAAATGTCTCTACTGGCACTTTTCATCAACTTACTGTGATACATTACCATTCAAAATTTTGAGATCAGTAAGATTTTTATTTTTTTGGAAGATATTAATAGTTTTACTTATCAAAGATGCATTAAATTGTTGTAAAGTGACACAAAAGATATTTATAATGTTACAAAAGATTTCAAATAAATGCTGTTCTTTTGAATTTTCTATTCATCTATGAATCCTGAAAAATAAAATGTATCACAGTTTTCACAAAAATATTGGGCAGCACAATTGTTTTCAACATTGATAATAATCGGAAATGTTTCTTGAGCAGCAAATCAGAATATTACAGTTTTTTCAGCTGCTTACACACATTTTCAAAACTTTGCCTCTTTTTTTTTTCAAAACTTTACACACAAATCCAAGAATTGCACACACATTTACATTAAATTTACATTTAGTCATTTTGCAGACGCTTTTATCCAAAGCGACTTACAACTGGGGAATACATAAAGCGATTAATCTTAAAGAGGCAACAGACAGAGGAAGTGCTCGTAATACCGAGTCTCAGTCATTGTTCAAATAAGTACAAGCTAGAAAGGGAAGGAATAAATAAATAGAAATAAATAAATAAATAAATAGAAATAAAAAATTTTTTTTAATTTAGGATGACGTCAGGTAGTGTCGAAAGAGCTGAGTTTTCAGTTGTCGCTTGAAATTTGTCAGGGAATCAGCATTCCGGATAGGGGTGGGAAGATCATTCCAGCAGCCAGGAGCAGTGAATGAGAATGTTCTGGAGAGTGATTTTGAGCCTCTCTGTGATGGTACCACGAGGCGTCGCTCACTAGCAGATCTCAGACTTCTGGAGGGGGTGTAGATTCATAATATTGAGTGGAAGTAGGCGGGTGCTGAGCCTGTGGTTGTTCTATATGCAAGCATCAGTGTCTTGAACTTGATCCGAGCTGCAACTGGTAGCCAGTGCAAGGAGATAAAGAGAGGTGTAACATGGGCTCTTATGGGCTCATTGAAGACCAGTCGTGCCGCTGCATTCTGAATCATTTGTAGAGGTTTGATTGTGTTTGATGGAAGTCCAGCCAGAAGAGCATTGCAATAGTCCAGCCTAAAAATGACAAGGGCCTGGACAAGAAGTTATGCAGCATGCTCCGTTAGAAAAGGCCTGATCTTTCTGATGTTGTATAATGCAAACCTGCAAGATCGAGCAGTCTTTGCAATGTGCTCTTTGAAAGTCAGCAGGTCATCAAAGATTACACCAAGATTTCTGACCGAAGTTGATGGGGTAATTGTAGAAGAACCCAGCTGGATGGTGAAATCATGCTGTAGAGTTGGAGTGGCAGGGAAGACCAGAAGCTCAGTCTTTGCCAGGTTGAGCTGTAGGTAATGTTCTTTCATCCATGCCGAGATGTCCGCCAGGCAGCCTGAGATCCGTGCAGCTACCGTTGGATCATCTGGTTGAAAAGAGAGATAGAGCTGTGTGTCATCAGCATAGCAATGATAGGAGAAGCCATGTGCCTGTATGATGGGACCCAGTGATGTAGTGTATGTGAAGAAGAGGAGGGGTCCAAGAACCGATCCCTGAGGAACCCCAGTGACCAGTCGATGTGCTTTGGATACCTCCCCTCCCCAGGCCACCCTGAAAGACCTACCAGTGAGAGAGGATTCAAACCAGCGAAGTGGAATCCCAGTGATGCCCAGAGATGAGAGAGTGGACAGGAGGATCTGGTGATTGACAGTGTCAAAAGCAGCAGATAGATCCAGCAGAATGAGAACTGATGATTTGGAATCAGCTTTTGCAATTTGCAAGGCTTCGGTGACTGAGAGACTGTGTGTGTGTGTGTGTGTGTGTGTGTGTGAGTGTGTGTGTGTGTGTGTGTGTGAGTGTGTGAGTGTGTGAGTGAGTGAGTGAGTGAGTGAGTGAGTGCGTGCGTGTGTGTGTGTGTTCAATGTGTGTGTGTGTGTGTGTGAGTGAGTGAGTGAGTGCGTGCGTGTGTGTGTGTTCAGTGTGTGTGTGTGTGTGTGTGCGTATCAGGGCGTCTCTCCTGTGTTCACTGATTTCATCACACTGTAAAGTGTCTCACTGTAACTTCCTCATAGTAACTGACGTTACTCAAGAGCATCTGAGGAACACAACACAACACACACACACACACACACACACACACACAGGTTGGATGGCAATCGAGTGTGTTTGACCCTTGTGTTTGCAGTGCATTATGGGTGTGTGACAGATGAACACACCTGAGGAGAGTGTGTGAGGTCAGAGGTCAGATCTTCGTCCGTCTGTCTGTAACAGACATCTGTATCCTGTGTGTGTGTGTCTCACCGCACCTGTCTGTCTCTCCGTCTCACACACATCCAGAAAAACATCATTGTTTCAGTTCAGCTTATCTCTGCTCTCCCAAATATCCTGTTTCTTCGAGCTGCGCGTCCAGAGCCAATAGAAAGCTCTTCCTGCTGCGGGCTGACTTCACTTCCAGCTTTAGCACAATCTCATCCGCTCAAACCACGCTCGACAGAACCACGGCTCACACGCTCTGCTGTAAACACACACACACACACACACACACACACACTCTCGCGGTGTGAGGACGGGCCCGTCCGGCTCCAGCATGGCCAGCACCATCAAGGTAAGAGCGGCTCATGCACACTCGTTAGTGGACATCCAAACGAGCACTGATGGGTGACACCTTGAGAAACTACAGCAGCGTCTCTGCTTTGCTCATCTTCTGAGAGTTTGTGTGGAATTTCGCTGTTTGTAGAGATTCTTCAGTCAAATCTGTGGCTGATTGTGTGAACTGCTTTGACTAGTCGTACAACTTAGTCAACTATTATTTCTTTAAGGCTGGTCATAACTTTTATAGGGTTTCTGACTAAGGGTCTTACAAAGTTTTAATTCACTCTTTTCACAGATTAAGTCCTTAAAAGGTCTTAAATCAGATCAGAACATCTTAAAGTCATGGCATTAAATGTTGTATGAACTGCTAAATGAATCTCTTCCTCAGTATTTCTGTCTTGTTTTCCAGTAAATATCTAAACATCTTTAAATCAAGATACATTTACTGGAGATGCAAAATGAAGATATGAATCTTGTTTTCTGAGAAACTGAACAAAATCAAGAGAGTTTATGATTAAAACAAAAACAAATGTCTGTCAATGTGGAATGAAAACTAGTTTTCCCTTTGAATTAAGTTGATTTTACTGAGCTTATTGACAGATGTTTGTCTTTTGTTTTAATCATAAACTCATTTAATTTTGATCAATTTCTCAGAGAACAAGGCTGACCTTTTCTTATCTTACATCATTTTTCATTTCCAGTAAAAGTATCTTGATTTAAGGATGTTTAGACATGTGCACTAGAAAACAAGACAAAAATACTGAGAAAGAACATCTTTTTTGCCGTTTGATCAAACAGTACAGTAAAAGTGATTTCCATATTCTAGTGTTTGTAAGCAGAGCTATTCAATCTTAAAGCTTTTTTTGAAAAGTGAGTTACAAAGTAATGGAGATCTGTTGTAAGTTGTATTTTCAAATTTGGAATGTTGCTAATATAAGACATTTTGATTTAGAGACAATTTTGATGTATTGTGTTCCCTTCAATTTATTCTTTACATTTTCTATACTTGGTCTTAAAAACTTTACCTTTGTCAAAACTGCAGAAACCCTGCTTTATTCAGTTGAATGAAGACTTAGATTGGTCAAATTTGAGAACGAAAAATTAGACTGGTTAACTGCTAGTTAGTCGGATTAGCTCTGATGACAGTGTGTTTGCTGAAATGTTCTTTGTTTTTGTTTTTTTACATTCGTGATTTAATGTTGCGTGTTTCTTGACTTTCAGTTGAATATTTTATTCCCTTCACTAACTGTATTTATTTTGCATCTGCTTCAGTTAAGTTCTGGTTCATAATGTTTTATTGTTTCTCTAAAAGCGTCTGGTGAATGAAGTTCATGGCTGTGTTCGTCTGGTTGAAGCTGATCTGTGGTGCTTCATTTTGTCAGGAATAGTTTTTCAAACACTATAGTTTTCACACCATGATACACTGCCAGTCAATAAAATTAAAAAAAAATAAATAAAATTATTTTTGTGAGGAATAGTTTTTTTATACATCACTACAAACTTTGTCAGTGAATTATAGAGTTCAGTTTAGAAGTGAAGTTTGGTTCCTTTTTATTCAAAGCTCCATAATACACAGATGTGAAGATGTCTGTAAGGATCTCTAATGAATAATTCACCCAAAATGATCATTCTGTCATTATTTACTGGAAAAAGTAAGATATTTTGAGAGATATATATATATATATATATATATATATATATATATATATATATATATATATATATATATACATATAAATTTTTTTTTTTTTTTTTTTGTCCATGCAATTAAAGTCAGTTTTGCTCAAATGTTGCACTTAAGAAAGAAAGTCGTTCAGGTTTGAAACAACACGAGGAGATGATGACAGATCGATCATTATATGGTGGACTGTCTCTTTAAGATCCACTGGGTCAGAATCACATGATCACGTGAGCGGCGGCGCATGTAAACGTGCGTGTTTGACTGTAGAGTCGATGCTTGAACATGGAGTCTGTGGAGAGATGATGAGGAGATGATTCGCACAGATGTGAATGTGAAACTCATCAGACGCTGATCTCTGCTTTTGTCTCTGTTTCTCTTCATGTTTCATTCAGCTTTTATTAGAAAGTCAGATTTCAGTGTCTGATTTTATCCGCGAGTCAAAACAACAGACAGTTCTGTCGCCAAACACTTCTGTCGGACCACATATGGAGGACACTGTAACTCTATCACACTGGTCTTTCCATTCCTGTTTATAATATATTTATTCAGAACATTTATTAAATCATTTCTCACAGAAATAATGACTGAGTTCGAACAGGTTTCCTAAACACTCCTGCCGTCTGTCAGTCAAGCGGATAGTCCCGCCCCCAACCAGCATTATTGTATTATCGAGATATTAACATTTTTGTTAATATTTTGATTTAGATTTAATTTTTGTATTTTCTGCTTTCGTGTTAATTTTAGTTAATGTTTTAGTAATTTTGTTGTGTTTTTATCTATATTCACTACCAGTCAAAAGTTTTTGAACAGTAAGATTTTTAATGTTTTTTAAAGAAGTCTCTTTTGCTCACTAAGCCTGCATTTATTTGATCCAAAGTACAGCAAAAGCATTAAGATTTTGAAATGTTTTTTACCATTTAAAATAACTGTTTTCTATTATTTGAATATATTTTAAAATGTAATTTATTGCTGTGATTTCAAAGCTGAATTTTAGCATCATTACTCCAGTAACATGATCCTTCAGAAATCATTCTAATATTCTGATTTGCTGCTCAAAAAAAAAAAAAAAAAAAAAAAACATTTATTATTATTATGTTGAAAACAGCTGAGTAGATTTTTTTCAGGTTTCTTTGATGAATAGAAAGTTCAGAAGAACAGCATTTATCTGAAATAGAAATCTTTTGTAACATAAATGTCTTTATCATCACTTTTGATCAATTTAAAGCATCCTTGCTAAATAAAAGTATTAATTTCTTTAATTTCTTTCCCAAAAAAAAAAAATGATACTGATTCCAAGCTTTTTAATGGTATAGTGTATAATGTTACAAAAGCTTTTCATTTCAGATGAATGCTGATCTTTGGATCTTTCTATTCATCAAAGGAAACTGTTTTAAATACTGATAATAATAATAATAATAATAATAATACATGTTTCTTGAGCAGCAAATCAGCGTATTAGAGTGATTTCTGAAGGATCATGTGACACTGAAGACTGGAGTAATGATGCTGAAAATTCAGCTTTGATCACAGAAATAAATTACATTTTAACAGATATTTAAATAGAAAGCAGTTAATTTAAATAGTAAAAAAAATTTCACAATTTTAATGTTTTTGCTGTACTTTGAATCAATTAAATGCAGGCTTGGTGAGCAGAAGAAACTTCTATATAAAAAAAAAACATTAAAAATCTTACTGTTCAAAATCTTTTGACTGGTATAAATTTTTATTTCAGTTTTAATTAAGTACATCAAGTTAAACTAAATGAAAATGAGAAATGCTGCGTTGGTAAAAAGCTGAAATAAAAATATTTCAGCTAAGCATCATGTTTTTTATGATTTTAGTTTTAGTTAACTATAATAACCCAGCCCCAAACTCTCATCATTGGTTGAGGGTTCAAACTCTTTGAACAATAGCAGACTTCGTCTCTGCAGAGGGTGGAGTGCAGGAATGGAAAGAGCGTTTGAGCAGCGTTATATTTGCATTGCTCTGAGGTTAATGTCGTGTCGCTCCTGCGGCGTTAACGATGGGCGTCTTCCTCTCTCCGCAGCGTCCATTAGAGGTCCTCACGAATGCCGACGGATGGGCTTTTTCCTCTTTTCCATTCCCAGCCCCTGTTATCCCATGCTGTCAGGAATGCAGGAAATGGTGGCAGAGCACTTCCTGTCCGTGGCTGCGTGTGTGAATGACCCGAACGCTCATTGAGCTTCATGTAAACCCATACAAGTCTGCCTTTACTCCTCAAAACGTCCATTTTGTTTGCTTTTTTGCTGTTTAAAATATTCAACCTCTCTCTCGGTTGGTTTTCTTTGGCAGAGGTGTGCAGACTGTCAATCACTGCTGTGCTTTCCTCTGATTGGCTGAGAGCGCGTGGTGGGCAGGGCATGGTGGTATGTTTTATAAGTTTGTGTTTGAGAGTGTTATTAATGAGAATCTGAACCTTGATGAAGGTGATATTGACTCTGTTGGTGGAGATGAAAGCTGAGGAGGAGCTGGAGTGTGTTTCTCTCTTAGGTGAAGGTTACTTTGACCCGTTCGCTCACTAATGGGCCTCACAGCTCCCTTATCAGTGGTCTGCACATTCATCTGGTTTCCGACATCATTTCCTTTTCCTCCTGCTGATCCCAGAGTTGTGCTGAGGAGCGGCCGCGTGTTTCTCTGTCCTCATGAAAGTCTCCCTGTTTCTGTGTTTGAGTTCAGCTGTAGCGTTTAACCCTACTGTATATCATATCTGATCATGAATTTTTAAGGCCTCTAGATGATCAACATGATCAATCTACTCATGTCTTCTTTTGTCTGATTGATAGTTTAGAGTTTTTTATCCAGTAAAAGCTCTTTTAGTGTAATTGTACAAACGTCCAGCTTCAGCTGGTGCTTCACGTGTCTTTCTGCGTCTCAAATCTTGACTGATTTTTCTCAAATAAACGTCAGAATAACTGCAGTCATATCTCCAGATGAACACTTACTGGACTGAAACAGCTCAGCTTTACTTGATTCTCCATCAATCATGTTTTAGTCTCAAATCTGATCATCAGGATCTTTTGAGGAGCGTTTGTTTCCAGAAGCTTTACTTTCACTGTTCCTCAGCGGAGGAATGATCTTCATCTCACATCTTCTGAGGAGCGTTTATTTCTTCATCTCTCAATCAGCATTGCATTATATGTTTGGATCATTTCAATCTCATCTTACTAAGACATATTATTGGAGATATAGAGCGACGACTGATATTTAGATCATTTTATGTCAGTATCTGCTGTACTGTTATAAAGATCTCATTGATTTACATCACAAGCAGCAGAATTTCAGCATATTAATATCAGCATCTGCAGCAAATTCATATTTTTGCTCTGATTGAGTCTCTGAATAAAATTAAGCTGTTTTTTCCAAAATATTCTCACTGTATCTGACTATATGAGCCATAAAACCCTGATGGAGCAAATATGATAGAAACACACATGCAAATTTTTCTTTAAGTATTTTTATCTAAAGTTTGCGCAAACGGTTCCATTTCAAAAAGTCTTTTCTGATCATTATTTCTTTTCAAGCTCTACAGGGTTAATAATGTGGCATATATGTCTCATTTAAAGACACATATGGTTAGTTTAAAGTGTTTTTGTGTACTTTTCTATTTTTGTGAGGGTCAAATATCCAATGTCTTCACAAATATAGTGAAACATCAAACAATCGAAGAGCTGCTGACTGTGTGAAACTCCTCAGTCAGATCCTGCATGTCTCTCAGTGTCTTGTGATCAGTAGTTTAAGTTTAGTTTGGGTTAGTGATGGTTAGTTTGGTCCTAATGGAGGACAGTAGTTATTAAACTTTAGATCTTGATCTCACAGGATCTTTTAGTGAAGAAATGCAACCAAATATGTTTTGCTCTGTTTTGGAATTAAATGAAATCGTTTTTTTTTTTTTTAATTCATGTATATCTTTCTTTTTTTTTTGACATTGTTTAACGTTCAATAGAAATGTCAAAGCAGTGAAGCATCAGTCTTCTGTCTGGTGATGTATGCTGGTCTTGTCCAATCATTTAGTGGTTTGCTTAAGCCCAGCCCCTTTATTATAATCCACTACAAACTTACATTCAGTCCCGCCTCCATTTTTGACTGCCAAACCCACATCTCAACATCCATATAATAAGCCCTGCCCTACATTCTTGTACTTTTTACAATGATTCTACAGACTCTTTACAATTATAGTTCAGAATCTCAGACAATCTCTGTCTCTGTGTCCTGTAGGAGGCGCTGTCAGTGGTGAGTGAGGATCAGTCTTTATTCGAGTGTTCATACGGAGTGTCTCATTCTAAGACGGACATGACAGCCTCGGCCGCTGGAGAATACAGCCAGAGCAAACTCAGTCCCAGAGTGCATCAGCAGGACTGGCTGGCTCCGCCCCCCGGACGCGTCACTGTCAAGCTGGAGTGTGGCGCACAGGTGAACGGATCCAGGTGAGATGCACCTCATGACATTCAGAGATTTAGACAGACAGAAGCGGCTCTGGGTGAACAGATCCAGGTGAGACGCACCTCATGACATTCAGAGAGGGTTAGACAGACAGAAACGGCTCTGGGTGAAGAGATCCAGGTGAGACGCACCTCATGACATTCAGAGAGAGTTAGATAGAAGCGGCTCTGGTTGAACAGATCCAGGTGAGACTTACCTCATGACATTCAGAGAGGGTTAGACAGACAGAAGCGGCAC
Organism: Spinibarbus caldwelli; assembly: GCA_039654775.1. Lineage (NCBI taxonomy): Eukaryota > Metazoa > Chordata > Actinopteri > Cypriniformes > Cyprinidae > Spinibarbus > Spinibarbus caldwelli. Next base: position 127,344 of record CM077267.1, on the reverse strand, counting down.
TGGGTGAAGGGATCCAGGTGAGACGCACCTCATGACATTCAGAGAGAGAGTTAGACAGAAGCGGCTCTGGGTGAACAGATTCAGGTGAGATGCACCTCATGACATTCAGAGAGAGTTAGACAGACGGAAGCGGCTCTGGTTGAATGGATCCAGGTGAGATGCACCTCATGACATTCAGTGAGAGTTAGACAGACAGAAGCGGCTCTGGGTGAACGGATCCAGGTGAGACGCACCTCATGACATTCAGAGAGAGAGTTAGACAGAAGCGGCTCTGGGTGAACAGATTCAGGTGAGATGCACCTCATGACATTCAGAGAGGGTTAGACAGACAGAAGCGGCACTGGGTGAAGGGATCCAGGTGAGACGCACCTCATGACATTCAGAGAGAGAGTTAGACAGAAGCGGCTCTGGGTGAACAGATTCAGGTGAGATGCACCTCATGACATTCAGAGAGAGTTAGACAGACGGAAGCGGCTCTGGTTGAATGGATCCAGGTGAGATGCACCTCATGACATTCAGAGAGAGTTAGACAGACAGAAGCGGCACTGGGTGAACGGATCCAGGTGAGACGCACCTCATGACATTCAGAGAGAGAGTTAGACAGAAGTGGCTCTGGGTGAATGGATCCGGGTGAGATGCACCTCATGACATTCAGAGAGAGAGTTAGACAGAAGCGGCTCTGGGTGAACGGATCCAGGTGAGACGCACCTCATGACATTCAGAGAGAGAGTTAGACAGACGGAAGCGGCTCTGGTTGAATGGATCCAGGTGAGATGCACCTCATGACATTCAGAGAGAGTTAGACAGACAGAAGTGGCTCTGGTTGAACAGATCCAGGTGAGACTTACCTCATGACATTCAGAGAGGGTTAGACAGACAGAAGCAGCACTGGGTGAAGGGATCCAGGTGAGACGCACCTCATGACATTCAGAGAGAGAGTTAGACAGAAGCGGCTCTGAGTGAACAGATTCAGGTGAGATGCACCTCATGACATTCAGAGAGAGTTAGACAGACAGAAGCGGCTCTGGGTGAACGGATCCAGGTGAGACGCACCTCATGACATTCAGAGAGAGAGTTAGACAGACAGAAATGGCTCTGGGTGAATGGATCCAGGTGAGACGCACCTCATGACATTCAGAGAGAGAGTTAGACAGACAGAAGCGGCTCTGGGTGAACAGATTCAGGTGAGATGCACCTCATGACATTCAGAGAGAGAGTTAGACAGAAATGGCTCTGGGTGAACAGATCCAGGTGAGATGCACCTCATGACATTCAGAGAGAAAGTTAGACAGACAGAAGCGGCTCTGGGTGAACAGATTCAGGTGAGATGCACCTCATGACATTCAGAGAGAGAGTTAGACAGAAATGGCTCTGGGTGAACAGATTCAGGTGAGATGCACCTCATGACATTCAGAGAGAGAGTTAGACAGAAATGGCTCTGGGTGAACAGATCCAGGTGAGATGCACCTCATGACATTCAGAGAGAGGGTTAGACAAAAATGGCTCTGGGTGAACAGATTCAGGTGAGATGCACCTCATGACATTCAGAGAGAGAGTTAGACAGAAATGGCTCTGGGTGAACAGATTCAGGTGAGATGCACCTCATGACATTCAGAGAGAGAGTTAGACAGAAGCGGCTCTGGGTGAACGGATCCAGGTGAGACGCACCTCATGACATTCAGAGAGAGAGTTAGACAGACAGAAATGGCTCTGGGTGAATGGATCCAGGTGAGACGCACCTCATGACATTCAGAGAGAGAGTTAGACAGACAGAAGCGGCTCTGGGTGAACAGATTCAGGTGAGATGCACCTCATGACATTCAGAGAGAGAGTTAGACAGAAATGGCTCTGGGTGAACAGATCCAGGTGAGATGCACCTCATGACATTCAGAGAGAGAGTTAGACAGAAATGGCTCTGGGTGAATGGATCCAGGTGAGACGCACCTCATGACATTCAGAGAGAGTTAGACAGACAGAAGCGGCTCTGGGTGAATGGATCCAGGTGAGACGCACCTCATGACATTCAGAGAGAGTTAGACAGACAGAAGCGGCTCTGGGTGAATGGATCCAGGTGAGACGCACCTCATGACATTCAGAGAGAGTTAGACAGACAGAAGCGGCTCTGGGTGAATGGATCCAGGTGAGACGCACCTCATGACATTCAGAGAGAGTTAGACAGACAGAAGCGGCTCTGGGTGAAGGGATCCAGGTGAGACGCACCTCATGACATTCAGAGAGAGAGTTAGACAGAAATGGCTCTGGGTGAATGGATCCAGGTGAGATGCACCTCATGACATTCAGAGAGAGAGTTAGACAGAAATGGCTCTGGGTGAATGGATCCAGGTGAGACGCACCTCATGACATTCAGAGAGAGTTAGACAGACAGAAGCGGCTCTGGGTGAATGGATCCAGGTGAGACGCACCTCATGACATTCAGAGAGCGTTAGACAGACAGAAGCGGCTCTGGGTGAATGGATCCAGGTGAGACGCACCTCATGACATTCAGAGAGAGTTAGACAGACAGAAGCGGCTCTGGGTGAAGGGATCCAGGTGAGACGCACCTCATGACATTCAGAGAGAGAGTTAGACAGAAATGGCTCTGGGTGAATGGATCCAGGTGAGACGCACCTCATGACATTCAGAGAGAGTTAGACAGACAGAAGCGGCTCTGGGTGAATGGATCCAGGTGAGACGCACCTCATGACATTCAGAGAGCGTTAGACAGACAGAAGCGGCTCTGGGTGAATGGATCCAGGTGAGACGCACCTCATGACATTCAGAGAGAGTTAGACAGACAGAAGCGGCTCTGGGTGAAGGGATCCAGGTGAGACGCACCTCATGACATTCAGAGAGAGAGTTAGACAGAAATGGCTCTGGGTGAATGGATCCAGGTGAGACGCACCTCATGACATTCAGAGAGAGAGTTAGACAGAAATGGCTCTGGGTGAATGGATCCAGGTGAGACGCACCTCATGACATTTAGGAGAACTCAAATACAAAATAAAAAAGTCCAAATATATACCATACAAAAGTGGCACAATTGTAAATAGTTACTTGTTTTAAAAATGTAAAAGTGTTCATTTATTTTAAAAAAATGCCTTGACTTTCCAGTAGGAGAACATTTTACATTACATTTTACATTTATGCATTTAGCAGACGCTTTTATCCAAAGCGACTTACATTGCATTCAAGTTACAGTTTCTACATTTTATCAGCTCTTGCTTTCCCTGGGAATCGAACCCATGACCTTGGCGTTGCTAGCGCCATGCTCTACTATTTGAGCTACAGGAAAGTACACAAATGCCAGTGTTATCCTCTTGCTAACAGGCACTGTAATTTCATGGGGAAAACATGGAAATAATTTGTCGTTTTATCTTTCAAAGATATGCTTTCTTCTTCTGTTTTCCACAAACATTTTTATGAAAATGTATATAGTACTGCACTTCTAGATTATAAATCGCGTTTTTATCATGTAACGTGCTGCGATTTCCAAGGCAACTTAAAGCAATTTGGATTGGTGACGAATGAGAAAGGCAAATGAGTTTGTATTGCGCATTTTCCAGAAACCACACCGCTAGTTTCAGTTTCGCTTTAAATATTCATTCTGGGCGTTTATAGTGAATGCCACTGTAGTTTGTGTTTGTTTTTTGCTTATATTTTCGTTCCTTTTTCTGTACTGAACACTGCTAAATTTACGGGATTTTTTGTGGAGGGGAATATGAATAGGTTTCTACTGTTTGTAAACGTTTTGTTTATTTTACATTATTTCTGAATGAAATGAAAAAATGTGTCTTATACATCAATCACCAATTATTATACATCTTATACACCAATGCAACTTATCTGTGTGCTCATAAAAATAAGGTAGAGATGGTACAAGAATAGTACAAGTATAGTATATATAGAACAGTAGTAAGTGAGTGTCAGTTTAGAATAAAAAAATTAAAATCAAAGCTTCATTTGTCATACACATATTATGCAGCCCCTCACTTGATTGTGGAAAACTTGATGTGGCCCTCAAATCAAAAAGTTTGCCCACCCCTGGTTTAGACAGACAGAAGTGGCTGTGGATTGCGAGCGCAGTGTTTTGTGTTCGTCCTCTGAACTCTTCAGGACATGTGGCGCGTGGCGTCTCTCCACAATCAGACTATCAGATTGATTTGGTGGAAAGATGATGATCCAGTGATCTCCTGCCCAGACTCTTAAACCCAGAGAAAGAGTCATTGATCATCATAATGTGCTCCTCACCAGATGGAAACCACCTTCAGTTTTCTCTACAAATAAGAGAAAATGAGACTTCAGAGATCTGTAGAGGAGACAGTGCTGTTTTAATGTCATTGAGATACTGTTATAGCATTTATTAATATTAATTTAGATTTTATGTTTCCTTTATAATTTTAGTTAAACATTTAGTAGTTTTTGGTATTTTTGTCACTTTTTATTAGTTTTTTTTACATGTAGCTTTTATTAATTTTATTTCAGTTTCAGTTCTAGTCATTTTAATACATCAAGTTCATCTAAATGAAAATTAGACATGATGCCTTGGCAACTATCTGCAATACGTTTTTTAATATAGAATTTTATTTAGGATAACGTTTATTAGTATCATTGAGACAATGTTATAGTTTTTATATATTTTTTGATTTAGTTTTTATATTTTCTGTTTCCATTTCAATTCTAGGTAAAGGTTTAGTAATTTTATTATTTTATCTAATATTTTGTTTTTGATTTTTTTATATAGTTTTTAATGTCTATATAGTTTTCCTTAATTTTTATTTCAATTTTATTTTAATATTTGATTTTTCAGATAACATTTGTTAGTAACATTGACATAGTATTATCCCAGCAGGCACAAAACAGGCACACAACGTCATAAGACGTTGATATTTGGTTAAATTTTGGTTGCGACGTCGGGTGACCAAAATTCAATGTAAATTCAACGTCTAATGTCAATGTTAAATTGATGTCCAATACCGACGTCAGCTGACGTTGAGATTTTGTTGTTTTTAGGTTGTGCAACCAAAATCCAACATTAAGTCAACGTCAAATTGACGTCAAATATTGACGTCAACCCGATTTTCATTTTCAACCAAAATGCAACATCTGTCCGACGTCATGTCCAACGTCAACCTGACGTTACATAGACGTCTGGTGCCTGCTGGGATAGTTTTTATTGATATTTTGAATATATTGAATTTTTGAATATATTTTTCTGTCCATTTTAATTTAAAATTTGTATTATTCTTGTGTTTTTTATTTAGTTTATTTTAGTTTTTTATGTTTATTTAATTTAGTTTTCTTTGTGTTTGTAATATTTATTTTATTTTCAAGTAACAAAATATTTCTGTATGGTTGTAATTTTAGTTAGTGATAGTAACCCTGGTTGAAGTGGCTCACAGCTGATTAAGGTAAAGTAAAACAAACACAAGCTGCAGTAATCAGTGATTTTCTCCACTGATCTCATGATCTCTGAAGAGTCTTTCAGCCTCTCTGATGGTTAAATCTCCGTCCAGCAGCAGATCTGCTGTTGTTGCTCCTGCATCAGCAGCGCTGGCTTGTTTTGTGGATGCGTGTGAGTTCAGTCGCTTCAACTTTCCGTCTCCGCGAGCCCAACAGTTGGTCGACACATGAGCGAACGCGTCTGAAGCCTCTGGGCTGTTGATCTGGAGTTTGATGGCACATTCCAGCAGAATCCCTCACATCTGTGTCCTCGTGTGAGAATCATGAGCGATGATGAGTGAAGAAACGCTTTGGACAGATTCAGTGTTACCATCATCTGCCAATGCTCCTCGAACTTTCACTTTCTGTTTTTGTTTCAGTTAATTCAGGTTGAACAGTGTAACTCAGTTTGGGGTCAGTAAGATGTGTTTGAAAGTCTCTTCAGCTCACCAGTGCTGCGTATATTTGATCAAAAATACAGTAAAAACTGTGAAATATTATTGCAATTTAAAACAGCTGTTTTCTATTTGAATATCTGTTAAAATATAATTTATTTCTATGATCAAAGCTGAATTTTCAGCATCATTACTCCAGTCTTCAGTGTCACATGATCCTTCAGAAATCATTCTAATATGCTGATTTGCTGCTCAAGAAACATTTCTGATTATTAGCAATATTGGAAACAGTTGTGCTGCCCAATATTTTTGTGGAAACCGTGATACATTTTATTATTCAGGATTCACAGATGAACAGAAAGTTCAAAAGAACAGCATTTATTTGAAATAGAAATCTTTTGATAAATGTCTTTACTGCCACTTTTGATCAATTTAATGCATCTTTAATAAATGCACTAATTTCTTAAATTAAATAAACCTTAAACTTTTAAACAGTAGTGCATTATAATACCCAGCAGTGTTATTGTTGCATTTTTGAAATACTATTAGTTTTAGTAATATTTAGAATTATTTTTATTTTTTAGATTTCCTGTTATCATTTTAATTTTAGTGAAAATTGTTAATTTTTGTCATTTATATTAGTTTTTTAATCACGTTGATATATATATTTTTAATTGTTATTCTAGTTTGAAGCTGAAATAATTTTTTTATTTTTTATTTTATTTTATTCAATGAATTTTTTTTTTTTTAATTTTTTTTTTATGGCTTTAGTTTTAGTTAAGTCAAGTTATCTTTATTTTTATACTTCTTTATACAAAAGAGACTGTTTCTAAGCAGCTCTGTGGTATTATCAATAAAATTATTAATTTCTTAGAAATATCTTGCTAACCCAAAACTTTTGAATAGTAGTTTATACTTGCTTTAAAGTTTGTGAATCTCTCATTGACTTGCATGAAATGAAGATTCTGAAGAGCAAAATATTTGAATCCTGAGTTCAGATTGTTCTTCTTGCAAATACTGATATTTCCTTCAGGAGATGCACATCTGACCCTTCTGTGTGTGTGTGTGTGTGTGTGTGTGTGTGTGTGTGTGTGTGTGTGTGCAGGGCCTCTCCTGATGTGAAGGGTAAGGTCTCTCCAGTGATGTACAGCAGCTTTATGGAGGACAAACATGCAGCGCCGCCCAATATGACCACCAGCGAGCGCAGAGTGATCGTTCCTGCAGGTGACTTGTGTTTGTGTGATTGAGCTGTGTTAATGTCACATCTCTGATGACGACAGACAGCTGCGTGTGCTTCATGTTTGAGTCAGAGATTCTGTGTAACTTCCTGCTGTGCTGCAGTCGCTGATGCTCACCAACAGCATCCTGTTTTTCCCTCTCGTACAGCCGGACAATAGACACGCAGAGCAAGAATGTGCAGCAGGACGCGTGTGTGCTTACACTGATCTGACAAGTACTGCCAGACGTGACCCTGGAGCACAAAACCAGTCATAAGGGTCAATTAATTTTTGGAAATTGAGATTTATACATCGTCTGAAAGCTGAATAAATAATCTTTCCATTGGTGTATGGTTTGTTAGGATAGGACAATATTTGGCTGAGATACAACTATTTGAAAATCTGGAATCTGAGGGTGCAAAAAAATCAAAATACTGAGAAAATCACCTTTAAAGTTGTCCAAATGAAGTTATTAGCAATGCATATTACTAATCAGAAATTAAGTTTTGATATATTTACAGTAGGAAATTTACAAAATATCTTCATGGAACATGATCTTTACTTAATATCCTAATGATTTTTGGCATAAAAAGAAAAATGTATAATTTTGACCCATACAATGTATTGTTGGCTATTGCTACAAATATACCTGTGCTACTTATGACTGCTTTTGTGCTCCAGGATCACATTTGTTAGTTTAGTGGATTTATGAGTAAAGTTCCGTCTGAACTGGTCAGATGTTGAACTGAAATTAGAATTAAAGTGATAGTTCACCCAAAAATGAGAATTCTGTTATCATTTACTCTCCCTCATGTTGTTCCAGACATGTATGAATTGATTTCAAAAGAAGATATTGCTGGTAGCCATTAACGTCCATGGTATATATATATATATATATATATATATATTTTTTTTTTTTTTAATTAAAATGTTTTACATATATTAGTGCTGTCAATTGATTAATTAAAAATATTACTAATTAATCACAAATTTGTCTGAAATTAATCAAGATTAATCCCACCTAACATTAAAGTTTTTAAATATACATTTATATTGCAATAATTTCACATTCAATCTTCAAATGAATGTAGAAACAACAAAGACAGTATATTTTTAATATTTGTTTAATAGCATCTTTTTTATGACTGAAGGCCAGTATTTCTGGATTTTTTCCCTAGGAAATTGTTTTTGTTTCCCTAATATTTATCCATTGACTACAGCCATTCAGTATTACAGTATAATTCAGAGCTATCAATTTTAACATTTTATTAGACTTTAAAAAACAACTTCTAATTTAAGTGAACATAAAACAATCTTCACATAAACCCATTACAATAAATGTCATATTTAGGTGCCTGTGCCCTTCAGCAAGTAGGAAATATACAGAAATTGAATAAAGTTATCAAACCCTAAGTTCTAAATTAAATATAGATGAATCCTTAAAGCTATAAAAGTGATTGATTTCCTCTTTTCTCTTTTGTTCTTTGATTAACAGACATCACAGCAGCTGGGTTATTAGATTATTTTACTTTAAGAGCTGTCACTGCTGAATGTGATGCGGATCTGACACTCATCATATTAACTTCATGACTTAACTGACAACATAACTACGACATTGCATACTTGTAGTTTCATTTGTGCTTTAATATGAATTGATACAGGCTACGGTACTATGATCACAGTATAATGGCTGACAGGACAGGAAAAATGTGTTTTTACTGACATATGGCCTGACAACATCTAATCTGACCGCAGTTCACTGTTGTTCTACTGAAGCTCCTCGTCTCCTGTACTGTTTCTGCACTCGTTTGACTCTAAAGTGTGCGTCTGAAAAGTCTCTCATTTGATGCGGTCGTAAAGACTTTCTGCGTCTAAATAAATGCAATTCTTTTAAGAAAAAAAGAGACAGAAGCAGCATTTGTGAGTGTGGTGGCCAACCCTAGCTCCACCCCCGCATTAACTGCATTAAATATTTTTAATGCCATTAAACTGGAAATATTAATCGCCTGCATTAACGCGCTAATTTTGACAGCACTAATATATGTATAGTTCAGTCATGAAACTCTAGATGGCGCAGGCTGATGATATTCAGAGAGTTAAACGACTTGGCACAAGTTGATTGGTTCATGTTGCATATGCAGCCAATGAGCTTACTGCCTTGCATTTATAAGGCTGGCTAGCATTCACTTGAGATTCGCTTTCAGAGTTTCTCTGGAACCCTTCACCTTCCCCAGCTCCACCTGTACAGATCTGCTACGGATTATTATATATGCTACAGGGCTCTCAAGTTATAGCAAAAGTTTGGAGTGAGATTTCTGTTAGGGGAGGGGTCACTCAAAGGGGAGGAGCCACTCAAAGGGGAGGAGCAACTCAAATATTTGGAGCACCCCTCGAGTTTTTACCAGCGGTTCAATTGTACCTATTAATAAAAGACAGACTAATTCATCCAAATAAAATAAATAGATTTATGTATTTCAAAAATACAAATATATCAAAAATAAAAAGAATTTTGCCCCAAACGAGCCAACTGAACAGCAGTACTCAATGTACATACTGTACACATACAGTAGGATTGCAGAACTTGCCCTGCAGATGTATGTCAAGCTGTGTGTGTGTGAGATAGAGAGAGAGAAAGTACACATTTCAGCTTATGTTGTTGTTTTTTTTTTTTCTTTTGTAAGTGTTTGTTGCACATTTTGATGCCTGATGAGAGTAGAGGGCTCCCACATAAAGCACCGTAATGATATATAATAGGGTTCCATCCAGAGCCAAACTGTTCCTAGTTTTGGATTTGTTTAAAACCCACCATGGAGAACACTCTCTCTGCATTCAAGTAATGAAAGCCACAGTGCTTTTAATGGGAGCCCCTACCTGTCATCATTTTTAAATATATTTACATTTACATTTAGTCATTTAGCAGACACTTTTATCCAAAGCGACTTACAAATGAGGACAATGGAAGCAATCAAAACCAACAAAAGAGCAGTGATATGAAAGTGCTATAACAAGTCTCAGTAAGCTTAACGCAGTACACATAGCAAGGTTTTTATTTATTTATTTATTTTTTTTGTAATTGTATAATAAATAAAAAGAAAACAGATGGAATAGAAAAAGAATAGAGCAAGCTAGAGTTAGAGGCCTTTTTTGCTTTTGTTAACTGTATAATAAATAAAAAGAAAACAGACAGAATACAAAAAGATTAGAGAAGCTAATGTTAGTTTATTTTTTTTTAAAGAAAACAAGCAGTTAGTAAATGAATAGAGTGCAAGTCTAAAAGGGGTAGTTTCTTTTCTTCTTTTTTTTAAAGAATAGAATAAGAATAGAGAGTGCTAGAGTTAGAGGGTCAAATAAAGATGGAAGAGATGTGTTTTTAGCCGATTCTTGAAGATGGATAAGGACTCCGCTGCTCGGATTGAGTTGGGCAAGACATTCCACCAGGAGGGAACATTTAATTGAATGTTATATTAAAATATATATAACAATTTATTTTATTTGGATGAATTTGTCTGCCTTTTATCAGAATTACCAACTGTTATAACATCTCTAGTACTTTCCTTAGTTTCTGGTAGCAAAAGCTAAGTTAAAGCTTCTGGTTGCAAAGCAATTGGAGAGTTTTTGACTGCATCAGTAATCATTTAGCACAAATTTGGCTATATTCCCCAACATCAGCTCTCACTATCTTTTAATAGGCAAGTAATTTCATCCAGGAATCATAAAATCAAAATGCTAAAAAAAATGGGGTTACACATCATTCATCGGATCTTGCTCTTCCAGCTTTACACTCCGTGTGTGTGCACATCCATGTTGCTTAGTAACGAACGTGCTTGCAGCAGGATCGCATAATTTACACAGAAACAACATTCTAATTTCTGATTGGCTGGTAGGATTCATTTAACTCTGTATAACTCGAGACAGCTATGAGACTCGGCAGAGAGCTTCCCTCCGTATGCCTGCGCCTCGTCTATTAATTGTATATATAGCGGGGTAAGGTATCCCTTTTCAGCGTGAGAAATACATATGAGCATATGAACTGGATGAAATGCGTTTATCTCACGGTGAATGCGTGAGACTTGAGAGCCCTGTGCTATTTGTGCAGCAGCAGTATGTCTTGAATACTCACAGCACCATATCGCCTAATGCATTGGCAGTAGCAAGTTCCTGTACTTGCTTGCAGCAGCAGCAATAATCTACAACTACAGCAATAACCAACAGTAGCAGCAATTCAGCAGCAGCGTAGCAGATGTATTCCGCCAAGACCAAATACATTAACATTGTTATATCCATCACCATGCTAAAATCTTCCAAGAGTTGTCATGATTGACATGTAATAATCAATAGCAGTAGAGGTGGGTGTAAAGTGAGTGCTCTCTGCAGATCCGAGCCTGTGGTCAGCGGATCACGTGCGTCAGTGGCTGGAATGGGCAGTGAAGGAGTATGGGCTGCCTGAGGTGGACGTGTCTCTCTTCCACAGCATCGATGGGAAGGAGCTCTGCAAGATGAGCAAAGATGACCTCCAGCGTCTGACCAGCAGCTACACCGCTGACATCCTGCTGTCTCACCTGCACTACCTCAGAGAAAGTGAGTGACCTCACACACACGCTTATGACATCACACACGCATGAGTGTGTATCTGCATCATCAGCTCATCATGACGCTTCAGAAGGCTCTGACCTCACTGTCACATTCACTGCTCTGACCTCTGACCTCACTGTCACATTCACTCCTCTGACCTCTGACATCACTGTCACATTCACTGCTCTGACCTCTGACCTCACTGTCACATTCACTCCTCTGACCTCTGACCTCACTGTCACATTCACTTCTCTGACCTCTGACATCACTGTCACATTCACTGCTCTGACCTCTGACCTCACTGTCACATTCACTGCTCTGACCTCACAGTCACATTCACTCCTCTGACCTCTGACCTCACTGTCACATTCACTGCTCTGACCTCACAGTCACATTCACTCCTCTGACCTCTGACCTCACTGTCACATTCACTGCTCTGACCTCGCAGTCGCATTCACTCGTCTGACATCACTGTCACATTCACTCCTCTGACCTCACTGTCACATTCACTGCTCTGACCTCTGACCTCACTGTCACATTCACTCCTCTGACCTCTGACCTCACTGTCACATTTACTGCTCTGACCTCTGACCTCACTGTCACATTCACTCCTCTGACCTCACTGTCACATTCACTGCTCTGACCTCTGACCTCACTGTCACATTTACTGCTCTGACCTCTGACCTCACTGTCACATTCACTCCTCTGACCTCACTGTCACATTCACTCCTCTGACCTCTGACCTCACTGTCACATTTACTGCTCTGACCTCTGACCTCACTGTCACATTCACTCCTCTGACCTCTGACCTCACTGTCACATTCACTCCTCTGACCTCTGACATCACTGTCACATTCACTGCTCTGACCTCTGACCTCACTGTCACATTCACTCCTCTGACCTCAATGTCACATTCACTCCTCTGACCTCTGACCTCACTGTCACATTCACTCCTCTGACCTCTGACCTCACTGTTACATTCACTCCTCTGACCTCTGACCTCACTGTCACATTCACTGCTCTGACCTCACTGTCACATTCACTGCTCTGACCTCAATGTCACATTCACTCCTCTGACCTCTGACCTCACTGTCACATTCACTCCTCTGACCTCTGACCTCACTGTTACATTCACTCCTCTGACCTCTGACCTCACTGTCACATTCACTGCTCTGACCTCACTGTCACATTCACTGCTCTGACCTCTGACCTCACTGTCACATTCACTGCTCTGACCTCTGACCTCACTGTCACATTCACTCCTCTGACCTCACTGTCACATTCACTCCTCTGACCTCTGACCTCACTGTCACATTCACTCCTCTGACCTCACTGTCACATTCACTGCTCTGACCTCAATGTCACATTCACTCCTCTGACCTCTGACCTCACTGTCACATTCACTCCTCTGACCTCAATGTCACATTCACTCCTCTGACCTCTGACCTCACTGTCACATTCACTCCTCTGACCTCTGACCTCACTGTCACATTCACTGCTCTGACCTCTGACCTCACTGTCACATTCACTCCTCTGACCTCACTGTCACATTCACTGCTCTGACCTCTGACCTCACTGTCACATTCTCTCCTCTGACCTCACTGTCACATTCTCTCCTCTGACCTCACTGTCACATTCACTCCTCTGACCTCTGACCTCACTGTCACATTCACTGCTCTGACCTCTGACCTCACTGTCACATTCTCTCCTCTGACCTCTGACCTCACTGTCACATTCTCTCCTCTGACCTCACTGTCACATTCACTGCTCTGACCTCTGACCTCACTGTCACATTCACTCCTCTGACCTCACTGTCACATTCACTGCTCTGACCTCTGACCTCACTGTCACATTCTCTCCTCTGACCTCACTGTCACATTCTCTCCTCTGACCTCACTGTCACATTCACTCCTCTGACCTCTGACCTCACTGTCACATTCACTGCTCTGACCTCTGACCTCACTGTCACATTCACTCCTCTGACCTCTGACCTCACTGTCACATTCACTGCTCTGACCTCTGATCTCACTGTCACATTCTCTCCTCTGACCTCACTGTCACATTCACTCCTCTGACCTCTGACCTCACTGTCACATTCACTCCTCTGACCTCTGACATCACTGTCTCATTCACTGCTCTGACCTCTGACCTCACTGTCACATTCTCTCGTGTGACCTCTGACCTCACTGTCACATTCACTCCATTGACCTCTGACCTCACTCTCACATTCACTCCTCTGACCTCACTGTCACATTCACTCCTCTTACATCACTGTCACATTCACTCCTCTGACCTCTGACCTCACTGTCACATTCTCTCCTCTGACCTCACTGTCACATTCACTCCTCTGACCTCTGACCTCACTGTCACATTCACTCCTCTGACCTCTGACATCACTGTCTCATTCACTGCTCTGACCTCTGACCTCACTGTCACATTCTCTCGTCTGACCTCTGACCTCACTGTCACATTCACTCCATTGACCTCTGACCTCACTCTCACATTCACTCCTCTGACCTCTGACATCACTGTCACATTCACTCCTCTGACATCACTGTCTCATTCACTCCTCTGACCTCTGACCTCACTGTCACATTCACTGCTCTGACCTCTGACCTCACTGTCACATTCACTGCTCTGACCTCTGACCTCACTGTCACATTCAGTCCTCTGACCTCTGACCTCACTGTCACATTCACTGCTCTGACCTCTGACCTCACTGTCACATTCACTCCTCTGACCTCTGACATCACTGTCACATTCACTGCTCTGACCTCTGACCTCACTGTCACATTCACTCCTCTGACCTCTGACATCACTGTCACATTCACTGCTCTGACCTCTGACCTCACTGTCACATTCACTCCTCTGACCTCTGACCTCACTGTCACATTCACTGCTCTGACCTCTGACCTCACTGTCACACGTCTCACTGGACATCTAACATGCATTAATAATTCCTCTACAATTGTCTGTCTGAATACTCAGTTCTGATTGGCTGGCTGATATGCATTAAAACTGTTTGATGCACAGGTAGTTCCATGTCAGTTTAATCACTGTTCTATATTAATGCATTGATTTCATTGAGACACACAAACACACACAGAGAGAGAGAGAGAGAGATCAGAGATTGTGCTGCACACACAGAAACATTCAGGAGCACAGAAACACAGAAAATTTTTTTATTAATGTAATAGCTTTAATACTGACTCGCTACATTATATTCATGAGCAACGAGGGGATAAAATAGCTGTTTAAGTAACTAAACTCACAACTTCATTGTTTTTAGAGAGAGATGCGCAGATGCAGGTAACACACATATAACTGTCATATCTCTCCAAGTAAATGTTATAATTAATTAATTCAAATAAATGTGATCTTACTGCACTATTTCATCTTTGTGTCTGATTTGAAGCGGGCAGAATGGTAGCTGTAGTGAGCTGTAACTGATGAAAATAACCGTCATATTTACGCTTCTGGTAAAAAAATATTGTGCTGCAAACATCATTAACAGCTTTAACTTGTCAATGACCATGGTATAAGCGGGATAATGCACGGCTAGGTGTGCATTAAACGATTTTAATGCACTCCATGCTGTGAATTATTCCTTACATATTATAGCTCTTGTTAATCCTGTCCAGGTCATGCTTCCCCCCTAAAATCAAATGAAAAATAATTTTTAATTATATAAAATGGATATATTTGAGTTTCTTTTTTTAAAGACACTTTATAATTTTAATAATATTTTTAGATTATAATTTTATATTTTTAATTGGTTAAATTCTAATAATTGAAAATCTATCATTTTGAAGTAAATGATATTTTGCATGAAGTCTTAAGAAATGTTCTGCATTGTGACATTATTGAAACAGAAGCACATTCAGCTTCATTTCTGATTGTAACGGGAACAGTATTTATATTATATCATGCTAGTGTTTGTTGAACTGATTTAAATGAACATGACTGTGATGAGAATGAGATTTGTGTGCATTACAGTAACTAGAGTTTGATGTAGATGTGTCACAATGTAAAACATCTTTATGGTTTAAATGTCAAATGTGTCCCTGGAGCACAAAAGCAGTCATAAGTTGCACAGGTATATTTGTAGCAATAGCCAACAATACATTGTATGGGTCAAAATTATCCATTTTTCTTTTAAACCAAAAATCATTAGGATATTAAGATCATGTTCCATGAAGATATTTTGTAAATTTCCTACCGTAAATATATCAAAATTTAATTTTTGATTAGTAATATGCATTGCTAAGAACTTCATTTGGACAACTTTAAAGGTGATTTTCTAAATATTTTGATTTTTTTGCACCCTCAGATTTTCAAATAGTTGTATCTCAGCCAAATATTGTCCTATCCTAACAAACCATACAGAAATGGAAAGCTTATTTATTCAATTTTCAGATGATTTATAAATATCAATTTCAAAAAATTTACCCTTATTACTGGTTTTGTGGTCCAAGGTCACAAATATTATAATTTATTTCTTCTTGTTGATTTTGGGGTGAAACATGAAGACGAGATCAGTTTTGCTCTTGAGTTCTTTGATATGCATGAGATGAGAGAGGGACGTTTCATCTGCCTGTCTGCTGTCACACACACGGACACGCACACACACACACACAGCATGCATCCGTTCTTCTGTCTGTCTTCATCTGTCTCTCTCTTTCAGTCAGCATCATGTCACAGGATGTTTTTTGAGTTGTTTTATTCTCTTTATTTTTCATGTCATGGATGTTTTGTTTCTCAGCTCCACTTCCTCACTTGACTTCAGATGATGTTGACAAAGCCTTGCAAAACTCCCCGCGGTTAATGCATGCTCGCAATACAGGTAAGCAGCCCCTGGCCCCGCCCCTGACTCCGCCCCTGGTCCTGCCCACACCACTTACACACACACACACACACTGTCTGAAGTGCATGCAGCTCTGCGGTTCCTCAGCTCCTCTGCATGTGCTGCTGATGCTGAGAGAGATCAGACTATCAGACGCAGACATCATTCACGCTGATCTGTGTCTCACCTGTGTCTCAGGAGGAGCCAGCTTCATCTTCCCAAACGCACCTGTCTATCCTCCAGACGGCAGCAGAGGAGCCGGCAGAGCAGACGTGAGCTTCGACAGCAGACGCTCATGGACTCAGCCTGCGTCTGCAGCTAAAGGTCAGTCAGAAGCGCATGTGCGGCACGTGTTACACTGCTGATGCTCATGATTAACCTGAATGTGTGTGTGTGTGTGTGTGTGTGTGTGTGTTCATTAGTTTCTCAGAGTTCTGCTGCCATCATGACCAAAACCGAAGAGCAGAGAGCTCAGTTAGGTGAGAGCATCATGCGAACTGCACTCACAAACACCGACTTTAGTTTCATATTCTGTTTCCATTTTAATTTTAGTAAGTTTTAGTGATTTGGTTGTGTGTTTTTGTCATTCTAATTTTTGAAAAATTGAGATTTATACATCATCTTATAAATAAGCTTAAGAAGCATAAGATACAACTATTTGAAAATCTGGAATCTGAGGGTGCAAAAAAATCTAAATACTGAGAAAATCGCCTTTAAAGTTGTCCAAATGAAGTTCTTAGCAATGCATATTACTAATCAAAAATGAAGTTTTGATATATTTACGGTAGAAAATTTACAAACTATCTTCATGGAACATAATCTTTACTTAATATCCTAATGATTTTTGGCATCAAAGAAAAATGGATAATTTTGACCCATACAATGTATTGTTGGCTATTGCTACAAATATACCTGTGCTACTTATGACTGCTTTTGTGCTCCAGGGTCACATATAGTTTTTAATCATTTCTATTTTAGTTTTAGTTTGTTATTTTAATACATCAAGTTAAACTAAATGAAAATGATAAATGTACTAATGCTGCCTTCACGTGCTATCAGAATTATCATAAATACGATTTTTAGACAGAAATTAGATGTGAATGCCTCTCAAGTCTTATTTACTACTAGGAAACTCAGAAATAATTTTGATACCAGAGTTTCTGAGTTGGGCGGGCCATAAACTTTAAATACAGTGGAGGGGACCACCATTGCTGCTGTCAGTGCTGTTCTCACAACAACTACATCCCTTTGTCTTGTCACTAAATTAGTGTATTTATAGGCTATATATGAACAATCATTTGAGGCATATTGTATGTTTTATAAACTGTGAAATAAGCATGTATTTGACTGAAATTTCAGAATTGTCAGCAAACTGACTATCTAGCACGGTGAATGTTTATATGATTGTCAGCCAATGGGATGCTACATTTTATTCTTTCCGACAACAAAGTACTTGAATGTAACAAGCTCGTAATCACGAATTCATAAGTGGGAAATAGTAAATTCCCGATAGCACGTGAAGGCAACATAATTTAATATAATCTAATTTCTTTCCCAACTGTTTATAGTCACATACATAATCACAATGAATTCTTTTCACAGCTTGTAAGTCACTTAGGATAAAAGCACCTGCTAAATGAATAAATGTAAATGCAGCTTATTGAGCTTAATAACTCTTTTTAACATCAAGCACATCACACACTTTTTTTCTCATTCATGCATCTTTATCACACCAAATAGTGGGGGTCAACAGTGAATTATGCAGGATCATAAAAAATACATTATTTTGTTGATTTTTCATTCTACCGCGATCACAAAAAACTGGAGGGTCTGATAGATCTGTATGAAGTTATGAGTTCCGATCTGAGGTCAGGTAGGTTTAGAGAGAGTGAGAGATCATATCATGTCTTGATTTTAATCAAATAAAGCATAAATCAGCTGAAGTCATCACTAGGATGGTCTCTGATGTTTGTTTGTCATCTTCTCTGTAGATCCGTATCAGATTTTAGGGCCGACAAGCAGCAGGCTGGCGAATCCAGGTGAGAGTCAAAGCCGTCAAGTGTAATTTTATTCGTTAAGTGCTTTTCACACTTTGTTTGAAAGCATAATTTTAAAAAGAAATATGATGTTAATGTTTATAATATCTTCATGCATTATAGTTGTATTTATCAGATTAGAGTTGGACAATAATACTGTTATAGTTTGTTACAATATAAACAATCAAGCAGGTGAGATTCGCTATATAGTATATATCACTTTATGTTTACTATATGTATGGAGATATAGTTATATAGAAGTATAAAGATATACTTACATATCCAACTTTATATAAACAGCCGTGTGATAAATAGGGCTATAAAGCAATTAAAATGTTGGTTACACTTTATTTTAAGGTGTCATTGTTACAGTGTAATTATACATTTAAGTACGGAGTAATATTAATTAACTACATGTACTTACTATATGGTTAGGATTAGGATTATGGTTACTTGCATGTAATTATGCATAATTTATTGTTATTATAATAGTAAGTACATGTAACGTGTAATAAGGACACCTTAAAGTGTTACCAAATTTTTTAAATGTAGTTAATTACATGATGATGTGCCAATTAATTAATCTAATTAATCGCACATCAGTTTGGGCTGAGAAATTACCTAGTTAAAGATCATTTATTCATTATTGTGTTAAATGAAAAAAGCACTGAATAGACATTACAAAAAGTAGCTTTTGAAAAAATATTTTGATTTAGCATAGAAAAAATTTAATATGGAATTGTTAAATGATTTTTAAAAAACAAAATGATACTATATTAAACTAAAACAGCCTGTAGGTGGCAGCAAGTCACTGTTTTAATGAGTGAGTCATTGAATCATTCATTCTGTTACGGGGCTGACGAGACGTGAGACGTGCGGATCCATATGCA
Source organism: Spinibarbus caldwelli (assembly GCA_039654775.1). NCBI lineage: Eukaryota > Metazoa > Chordata > Actinopteri > Cypriniformes > Cyprinidae > Spinibarbus > Spinibarbus caldwelli. The sequence goes on along the minus strand of CM077267.1, from coordinate 107,952 downwards.
AGCTTTTATTGAGAAGAGACGTGGTCATAACAGGCAGGGTCGAACAGTGGCAAACAGGTATAACACGGGCAAGACGAAGAGTAAACAAGGACAAGCGTGGGTCGACGATCGGCAAACAGTATCCAACAGGGCAAGGCAGAGAGATAATCCAGGTACAAAGCAATAATCCAGGCAGGGGAAAATACAATCAGAAATGGGCAAGGCAAGACTAGGAAACAACAACAGGCTCTCTAAGGTAGCTAAAGCTAGAACAGTGATAAGTGCATACAATACTTGGCGATCTGTGAACGGAAGTCCATGGTTTATATAAGGGGTGTAATGGGAATCCGCTGTGTGATCAGTCTCAGGTGTGAGCGTGTGATTAGTGAAATGGCTGCTGGGAAATGTAGTCTGGAGGTGACGTGCAACAGTTAATGTAGTGCAAGAGTCCATGTAGTGAGCAGGTGACCTCTGGTGGTGAACGACCGGAAGTGCATGGACAGGATTTGTGACATAGCCCCCCCCCAAGGAGCGGCTTCCAGACGCTCCTATGCAATCCAGGAGGGCGGTGGAGCGGAGGCGGAACAGGGGGAGGGACGGAGGGCCAGGTCCATGTTGAAGTGGAGTGGTCGGGGACCGAAGCAGAGCCCGCAGAGCAGGGCACCCAGGCAGAACTGGCGAGACAGGGAACCATGGCGGAGCAGAAAACCAGGGTGATGCTGGCGAAGCAGAGATCCAGGGTGGAGCAGACGGAACTAGAGCCCTCCAGGGTGAAGCAGACGGGACTGGAACCCACCAGGGCAGAGCAGACGGGACTGGAGACCACCAGGGCGGAGCAGACGAAGCAGGAGCCCACCAGGGCGGCGCAGACAGGACTGGAGCCCACCAGTGCGGAGCAGACTGAGCAGAAGACCTCCAGACTGGAACAGATGGAGCGGTAGACTACCAGACCTGAGTAGAAGACCACCTCGGCGGAGCAGACGGACCTGAAGACCATGGCAGGGACTGAGACCTAGGAAACACTGAGACACACGAAACAGACAGAGAATTTTGGGCCCCAAGAGTCAAGGCAGGGAACAAAAAGTTCATCAGTAGCTTCCCGGGATGACAGTTCATAATCCGACTCATTTCTAGTAAGTAGACAGGCACAAAGTTCAAAAACAGGTTTGTTAGCTAAAACCAGATAGTCAGACAGTTCACGAGTGGTATCAATGGCAGTGACAGAGTTAACTGGACAGACATGGGGTGCTTTTATAGTTTCTGGGCTAAAGACAGACAATTCACAAGCAACCACCATGGTTGGTTCAGAACAGGGCGAGAGTTCAGAGATTGCCTCTTTGGCTGATTCAGAGCAGGGCGAAAGTTCAAAAGCGGCCTCCGTGGCCGTGACAGGACAGGGCGAGAGTTCATAAACGGCCTCCTTAGCCGTGACAGGACAGGGCGTGAGTTCACCGGTGATTACCACTGACTCCTCCGAAGGTTCTGCAGCGGTTGCCGCCACCTCCGGAGGTTCTACAGTGGTAACCGTCTCCTTGACCACGACACGACAGGCTGAGAGTACATTGCTGGGCGCCACCACCATAAAAGGATCTGAAGCGAGCACCGCTGCTTCAGGAGGTTCTGCAGCAAGTGCCACCTCCTCTGGAGAAGCTGCAGTGGGTGCCAACGCCTGGGGCAGTTCTGTGGTGGTATATGCAGCCCAAATGCAACATAAAGCGATCCCCATCATGGGAAGCGCTTCAGAGAGGTGAATTGGAGCAGGAACAGGAGGGTTAAAGTGAGCTGGTTTGGGGATACCAGCTGCACGTGCCGACACCAGTGCTGCATCCCTCACACTGGATACCAGACTGAGAAATCGAAGCACTGACCTTGAATATCTGGGTGTGACGGACTGGACGTCACAAGACTCTGGATGATCAGTGGTGACGTGACATGGTTCTGGAGGCTCAGTGGTGACGTGAAGGGACTCTGGAAGATCTGCTGAGACGTGAAGAGACTCTGGAAGGTTAGCGGGGACATGAAGAGACTCTGGAAGGTCAGCGGAGACATGAAGAGGCTCTGGAAGATCAGCTGAGACGTGACGTGTCTCTGGATGAGCAGCTGTGACGTGACGTGTCTCTGGACGATCAGCTGAGACGTGCTGTGACTCTGGACGATCAGCTGCGACGTGCTGTGACTCTGGACGATCAGCTGCGACGTGCTGTGACTCTGGACGATCAGCTGCGACGTGCTGTGACTCTGGACGATCAGCTGCGACGTGCTGTGACTCTGGACGATCAGCTGCGACGTGCTGTGACTCTGGACGATCAGCTGCGACGTGCTGTGACTCTGGACGATCAGCTGTGACTCTGGACGATCAGCTGCGACGTGCTGTGACTCTGGACGATCAGCTGTGACGATACTCTCTAATATGGTTCTCCAATGATCGTGGGCCTTGTTTAAGGGCAAACAATAGTCTAGTTGTGTCCATACCTGACCAATGTCCATCTGAGAAGTTGCTGGATCCTTGTGTGGGCGAGTATTCTGTAACGAGGCTGAAGAGACGTGAGACGTGCGGATCCATATGCAAGCTTTTATTGAGAAGAGACGTGGTCATAACAGGCAGGGTCGAACAGTGGCAAACAGGTATGACACGGGCAAGACGAAGAGTAAACAAGGACAAGCGTGGGTCGACGATCGGCAAACAGTATCCAACAGGGCAAGGCAGAGAGATAATCCAGGTACAAAGCAATAATCCAGGCAGGGGAAAAATACAATCCGAAATGGGCAAGGCAAGACTACGAAACAACAACAGGCTCTGTAAGGTAGCTAAAGCTAGAACAGCAATAAGTGCATACAATACTCAGCGATCTGTGAACGGAAGTCCATGGTTTATATAAGGGGTGCAATGGGAATCAGCTGTGGGATCAGTCTCAGGTGTGAGCGTGTGATTAGTGAAATGGCTGCTGGGAAATGTAGTCTGGAGGTGACGTGCAACAGTTAGTGTAGTGCAAGAGTCCATGTAGTGAGCAGGTGACCACTGGTGGTGAACGACCGGAAGTGCATGGACAGGATTTGTGACACATTCAACCAATTCATTCAGAAACAGACCAAGTGACTTTATCACTGACTCACTCAATTTGTTCAAACAGCTGATTCATTCAGAAACAAAGCCAGTGACTTGTTATGAATAACTGGCTGAATCATTGACTCATTCAAAAACATGAATTCATTCAGTAATGATTCAACGCTGAGTGTTGCACAACAGAGATGCACAGCAGTTTTTTGATTTGCAAAACTGGGCAAAAACAGAAAATACTGAGTCTAAAATTTAACACAATATTAACTTCTTGTTTATTCAACTGTTGTATCACATCTGCATTTGTCCAGATATTGGGGAGAAACAGCACTCTTATGTTGCTAATCTATATCAAAAGATATAAGTATATATAATTTTTTTGGCTCATATAACTGCATTTTAATAGACTTCATCACGCAGTCAGTCGTTCTGCATCATGTTCATCAGAAACTGCATCAGTGTAAGATGACGGACAGGTCTGGATGGGGTGCAGCATTAAATGCATTTATCATTTTAACACATTATTTATTCCATAATTAACTGCACCAAATTAAAGCATTACATGGACAGGCCTAGTGATAATATAGCTGATGGTGTGTTTCAGGTTCTGGTCAGATCCAGCTGTGGCAGTTCCTCCTGGAGCTTCTGTCGGATAGCTCCAACTCGTCCTGCATCACATGGGAAGGAACCAACGGCGAGTTCAAGATGACGGATCCGGACGAGGTGGCCCGCCGCTGGGGCGAGAGGAAGAGCAAACCCAACATGAACTATGACAAGCTGAGCAGAGCCTTACGCTATTACTACGACAAGAACATCATGACCAAGGTTCATGGCAAACGCTACGCCTATAAGTTCGACTTCCATGGCATCGCGCAGGCCTTGCAGCCGCATCCGCCCGATTCCTCCATCTACAAATACCCAGCAGACCTGTCCTACATGAGCTACCCACACCCGCAGAAGATGAACTTCATCTCGCCGCACCCTCAGGCCATGAACGTGGCCTCATCCGGTTTCTTCGGAGGCCCGAATCCGTACTGGAACACTCCAGCGGCGGCGGGGATCTACAGCGGGCCGCGACACCCCGCTGCACACATGCCCTCGCATCTGGGCTCCTACTACTAGACCAACATCTCAAGACACCAAACTGGAGAAAGCAAACCGTCTGCCGCCGCCGGAGAAAACATACAGGAGACGTCTGCGATCCGCTCGCAGATCCAGGAGTTTAGCGGGAACATGAAAGGGGCTGTATAACATGTAGTGCTGTCAAACGATTAATCACATCCAAAATAAAAGTTTGTGTTTACATAAAACAGTGGTGGCCAAAATGATTAGAACATCATTCTAATCATTTTGGCCACCACTGTATATGTGTGTGTACTGTGTATATTTATTATGTATATATAAATACACACACATACAGTATATATTTTGAAAATATTTACATGTATTTACATGTATATATTTATATTCATATAATTTATATTATATAAAAATATTTTTAATATATAAAAATAAAATTCTTAAATATATATACATGCGTGTGTGTTTATATATACATAATAAATATACACAGTACACACACATGTATTATTTAAACACAAACCTTTATTTTGGATGCGATTAATCGCGATCAATCGTTTAACAGCACTAATAACATGTAAACGGGGCTGTAGATGAGCCGCTGCATGAGCAAGTACTTAATCGTCTATATGTTCACGTGTGCCTTATTGTACAAACATATCAGAGAGAGTTCAGAAGGTCTGAGAGAGAGAGAGAGAAGGTGAGAGGAAGAGGAAGATGAGACAGGACTGAGGTATGTGAGATGATGAAGAGTTACGGCCGTTCACACGAAGGACGATAACGTAGGGCTGCACAATAATTATTTTGCTCAAAAAATATAATCAGAATTCAATTTTTTTTCGATTTCATCAGAACTCTTGCACTTTCATATAAGCACAACTTGCATGGTGTGCTTGCAGATTTAGTTGCAGCAAATGGCACAAACAACAGTGTAAAAGAAGACAGCATGTGCATGGTTGCCAGGTTAGGAATAAATTAAATAAACCACCAGGGTTGCCAAGTCTGTGGTTTGGGCTACTTTTATACTATTGCCCAAGCATTGTTTATGAAGTCCGCGGGGTTAAAGCAGTCTCCCAAGAATACTATTTTGGTGTGTAAAAACATGATTGGGCTAGTTTTGTTTGTTTTGCAGACCTGGCAACCCTGTAAACCACTGGACAGAAAATGTATGGAGTTCAGAGAAAAGCTTTGATTGGGGGATTCAAACACTTGACAGCTGTTATTTTTTCCAGCTGATGAATGATAAACACATTGACAGCCAATCAGAATCCACTCATCTTTAATGAGCTCCAGCATTTAAAGCGACAGACAACAAAACTGCAGTGTTTATAATAAACAGAACATTATCGTGCATTGGTGTGGACACTAATATAGTTATTGTTCTTGGTGTGAACAGGCCTTTTGCCATATTTATCAGTATTATGTCGTTCATATGGCATCAGAGATTGATATTTGCCTTAAAAACGACGCATCTTTGTAGAAAACTGGAAGCTTGCAGACGTTTAATGACCTCAAACCTTTAAAGACGAGGTGCATTTATATGAACCAGTGCCTTACAGAGAGAAACAGATTTACCAAAGATACCAGTATTTGTATTATTATTATTATGACAATGTTCCGATTCGCAAACGCTGTGCGTTTGTTAGATTGAAGTATACAATTCAGTGTTATAATTCTTTTTACTCTTTTTATATAATAGATATATATATAACTTATGCATTTAAACACTACGAGTTGATCTCAGCCAGCCAAACAGACATTTAATCACAGATGTAGAGAAATGGAGCGAAGAGCGAAACGTTTGCGTGATTCTCTGTACGACGGCTGGTTTACAGTGATCACGCGTGTGTTCGTTTGACGCTGGACTGGCGCAGCACATGGAGCTCAGACTGAACCCAGATCAGATCAGTTCGGTCACACATGCCCTGATGCTCTGAGATTGTTGACAAAGGGAAGAAAACATATTTGGATAAATTATATGTTTTTCTACTGAATCATTTTAATAAACTATTTTCAACAACAGTGTTCTTATTGTTTTGAGTAAAGAAACACCCTCATTGTCTGATGGAGCTTTATAAACAGAGACTGTTGCCACAACACACACACACACACACACACACACAGATGCTCACACATACATTCTCACACTCACTTGCACACACATTCAGACTCACACAAACACACATATACGTATATAAACACACTCACATACAATTTCAGATACTCTCACATACACTCTCTCTCTCTTTCTCTCTCTCACACACACACACACACACACACACACTGTTGTCATCTGAGCGTCTCTGTTGCCACAACAGTCTTGAACTCTACAATCATTTTAAGACAATGTATCTTTCTCTGCAGAGTTTGTTGGATTTAAAACACAAATACTGTAAATGTGTCACATTTATTTCTGGAGAAACATGGATCAAATATTTTTCCTAAATCAATTGCAAAACGTGTGAAATGGATTGAAATATACAGAAAAAAAAACAATTCAGAAATATAGAAAATATGAACTCTGAATTGATTGTGTGGTGAAAGTGCACAATAAATAAGAGCAATTGATGGTGGAGTAAGCTACTATATTCAAATTATGAAGACAAACATTGATTTCTTTAAATAATGTTACTGATTATTCATTCCCAATAAGACCAGAACATGAAATAACTATATAGAATAATTCTGATTTGAAGTGTATACTACTGTTCAGAGGTCTCTTCTGCTCGCCAAGGCTGCATTTATGTGACCAAAAATACAGTAAAAACAGTGAAATATTAATATAATTTAAAATAGCTGTTTTCTATGTGAATATAAAGTAAAATGTAATTTCTTCAGAAAAATTACATTTTTCTTTCTTATCAAAGCTGAATTTTTGTGTAAACCATGATACACTGCCTTTAAAAATAAAAGAAAGAAATTAATACTTTTATTGATCAAGGATACATTAAATTGATCAGAAGCGCCAGTAAAGGCATTTATAATGTTAGAAAAGATTTCTGTTTCAAATAAATGCTGTTCTTTTGAACTTTCTATTCATCTGTGAATCCTGAAAAATCAAAATGTATCAGTTTCCACAAAAATATTGTGCAGCAGAACTGTTTTCAACATTGATAACAATCAGAAATGTTTCTTGAGCAGCAAATCAGCATATTAGAATGATTTCTGAAGGATCATGTGACACTGAAGACTGGAGTAATGATGCTGAAAATACAGCTTTGATCACAGAAATCAATTAATCAATCAACCAAGATCATGAATTAAGTAAATCGCGTGGTTTTGATCTGCAGCGTTTTGACTGTGGAATGCTGCTGTATTCCACAGAGGAAGCCAGCGCTCCATGTTTGCAGCTCCGGCACATTCTTGACACTCGTCTGGTCTCTTCATTCCCGTCTGTACTCCTCCTCCAGCTGGAGCTTCTCAGTGTTGGGGATCATCAGCGGCTCACCACAGGCCTGCACCTTGTCGAAAAAGCTGAAGTCTGCTGCCAGTCTCCCGCCGGACATTTCGGACAGCACAGGTTTAAACTCATGACCCCAGAGAATCTCCTTTGGCAGGTAAGACGTTCGGCTCTGGCAGGTGGCAGCTGTGGACTCCATAGTGCCATTGAGGGTCACCAGCAGCTCAAAGTCCTGTTTAGGAAGGTTTTCAGCTGTGAGGTTCCTCAGCGGGCTTCTCTCATCCAGAACGTGGTAAAAGGTCAGTGGCAGAAGAAGGAATGGACACTCGCCGCTGGAGTCCAGCTGGAAGTCCACACTAGTCTGATAAACAAGGCTCTTCTCGCCTTCTTCAGTAATGTGAGTCGACAGCAGTTTCCCAGAGAGCTGACACTGAATCAGAAGGCTGTTCCTCATGTTAGCCACTCGCACCATTAGACACAAGTTCCCTCCGCGTTTGCAAACCACCGCAGAACGGCTGAATTTGATGCTTCCCGCTCGCTTTTTAGGTCTGGCCAGTTTAGCCAGAAACGCACCGGTCACGAAGATCTCAGCCAGCCCTGTGATGACCAGCTGCAGCACCAGGGTTATGATGGCCAGAGGACACTCTTCAGAAACGTGCCGAAAGCCATAGCCGATGGTGGTCTGGGTCTCCAGAGAGAACAGATATGCACTGGTCAGTGAGTCCACGTTAATCACGCAGGGCGTGTGATTGGACGAGGCCTGGAAATCACCATTCCTCAGGCCGATGAGGTAGAAGACGACTCCGAAAACGAACCATGTGGTGACGAAGGTGGAGGCGAAGAGCGTGATTTTATAACGCCATTTCATGTCCACCACTGTGGTCCAGATGTCATGGAGGAACAGCTTGACCATTCCTTCCACGTTATCGATCTTCACGTTGCTGCGGCCATCTTTGGACACCACGCGTCGAATGTTATCCGTCATGCTGCAGGAGGAGAAGACAAAAATCTACAACAATCAGGGTTTCTGTGGGTCTTAAAGAGTCTTAATTCACACTTTCACAAATGACGGCATTAAAAATGTCTTAAATCAGAGCAGAAAGGCTTAAATTCATAAAGTTGTTGCATTAAAAGTTGCATGAACTGCTAAAAGAATCTCTTTCTCAGTATTTCTGTCTTGTTTTCCAGTACACACATATAAACATCCTTAAATCAAGATACATTTACTGGAGATGCAAAATGAAGATATGAAGTCTTATTTTCTTTGAAACTGATCAAAATGAAGTGAGTTTATGTTTAAAACAAGAACAAATATGATGGGGAATGAATCAATTGGGAATGAAAACTAGTTTTAGTTGATTTTTCTGACTCCATTGGCAGATATTTGTTTTAATCATAAACTTAATTTGTTTCGGTCAATTTCTCATAAAACATGACTTATCAAGTCATGCCATTTTGCATCTCCAGTAGGTCTTTAGATGTTTGCACTAGAAAGCAAGACAAAAATACCCATATGGAATATACATACATATATATATATATATATATGTGTGTGTGTGTGTATGTGTGTGTTTTCAAATATATTTTTATATACATTTCAAAATATACAAAAAAAAAATGGACAAAAATATTTTTGGTAACTTATGTTTATTTTTATATTTAAATAACTATATTTTTTAACAAAATATTTCTTCTATATATTTTTTAAAAATATAAATATTTATTTTTTTAATAATTTAAAAACTTTATTTGTGGTCTATAACACGTGTGAACATATAACACATTTGAATTAAAATAAAGCCTAAATGTAGATTACTGTAACACTGGAAATGTATTTATTGAAATACATTTTGAAGTTTATTTTGGTATATGAATGTTGAAACTAAATATATTTGAAATTTCTAAAATATATTTAATTGAGCTTCACTGTTTTCAACATATATTTAGCACATATTATATATATATATATATATATATATATAGCAGAAGGTACAATAAAATATATTTTCATATTATAGTGGTTGAGAGCAAAGCTATTCAAGCCTTATGATTTGTTATTATTATTAAAATTATTTTCAGTTAAAAAGTAATGAAAATCAGCTGGAAGTTGTTTTCAAACTCTGAAGTGTTTCTAACACAAGACATTTACATTTAGACATATTGATGTCTTGTGTTCCATTCAATTTATCCCTTAAATTTTCTTTACTTGGTCTTACATGTACCTTCATAAAACCTGCAGAAATCCTGAACAAGTACTCCAGTAACCAATCAAAGTAAACATACAAACACAGTGCTAGCAACGCCAAGGTCATGGGTTCGATTCATCGGGAAATCCAGATCTGATAAAGTACACCTAGAATCAATTTAGATAAAAGCATCTAACGATTGTGTAAATGTAAAATAAATGAGATCTGCGTCCGCTTCATATGGCCGCATGTCAGAGAATTCAGTGACAGTTCTCCTTCAGGTCCTCCTCATCACATTCTGAGACTCTTTTTGATATTTAACTCTGACAGACTGAGAAACATTAGAAGTTTCTTACTCTTTGCTCTTGAAACCTTGAGACTTCAGACCAGGTTAAACTCTCTGTCCTGTTGTTGTTCTTAGTCGAGTTAATCAACAGTCCTTCAGAGTTGTAAATTAACAGAGCAGCTCAAGTTCATACAGGTATATATGAGCAGATACATAAATACAGAAGCGCCTTTGATCTCTTATAAGATGCAGTGAGAGTTTCTGCTGCTCTTTTAGGCATCCGCTGCTCTGCCCGTCTCAGGTGTGAAGCTCTTACCTGTAATCTGAAGCTCTGGATGAACGTCTGGCTCCTCTGTTGTCCTTGTGTTTGTGTACGAATGATATTGAGGAGAGTTAATGAGACTCTAAAGAAGGAAATTACAGTGAAAGGCTGCACCGGTCGAGCCGGTTCTGTCTAACTCCTCCTCCTGCCCGTTACAGGCCATGATGTCGGTCAGTGAGGTGTTTCTTATGTTTCTGACTGTTGTGAGTCCAAACACTGATGTTCTGCGTCTGCGGCCCACAAACACACTGATCCTTCGGTTTATCTGCCTGTGAAATAAAACACATCAGCACTCGCTTACATTCAGTTATTCTGCTGAATCTTATTAGATCTTATTTAACAGACGAAGATCAGTGCTGAATGATGTCAGTGAGTTAATATGACATAATGAATAATCACATTTCACAAAGCGTTTCTACCACCTTTAACTCAGAGTAACAGCAATATTTGATGCTCATGACATTTTCATGCATGCACTGTAGTCAAATAAATGCAGATCCACTATATTTACAATTTGATTAACTGTAAAATGATTGTTTCATTAGGCAAGTTCAAAATCACACTCAGTTGCACTGCATGCAGATATTTACACATTATACATTCAGTATAGACTTTAATCAGGTTAGACGCCATACTGAATTCAACACAGATGAAAACGAGGCTGTGATGGACAGACTTTACAATGGCACACACTATATAAAGGGCCTAGCTTACATCATTTTCACAAGCCGCAACTTTCAAAGATGTTTTATGGAGGTTTTGACCACTCAATGTTTTTGTCAGCTGAACAATGTTGGAAAACACAACAGTTTCTACTAAAAAGACCATTATGAACATAACAAATCATCAAGTTAACCATTAAAACCATTACATCATGCTTTCCAGTAGCAGTGTTTTTAAATTTGCAGAATTGATGTACTTGTCAGATGTCAAGTCAAGTCAAGTCACCTTTATTTAGATAACTCTGTTTGCCTTATGACTTTCCCAATATCTTATCATTACAGCCTCACCTGATGGCGCTCATGCGTTTTAAACTGGACCTGCTTCAGAATAACGCCACGGAGTAAGAATATACCACACCTGTGTGCATCTAAGCACATGCGCACTTTAGCCAGAGCTGTATTAATGCGATTAAGACGTTTACATGCCTGTTTATTGCGATTAAAATCGGCATGCGCCACATATTTTAATACGATCATGCTTGCTGCGATTATAATTTTAATCGCATTATTTCGAAGTATTAAATGAGGTATAGTTTAATGGCATAAACGCACTGATCCACTGATTTGAAGCGTCAGACGCTTGTGTAGTGACGCTCGCGAGGGTTTGCCATTTATGAAGAGGAGTAGATATTTGCACAGTTCACCCAAGTTTAAATTTTACATGTAGCAACCAGAAACACTTTTCAACAAAATCAATAAAAACACGGATTTATAAACATTAACGAAATCTGTGCCAAAATAATAAACAAACGTCATTGTTTTCGAGCATTTAAAAAACTATACTCCCATCACAAACACTAGGCTACCTGTTCACGAGACTATCACAGAAAACAGTAAATAAACTCCAGCTGCTTATGATAACTTTATTTGAGCTGATACTGTGTTTTTCCAGAGTTTAATGAAGAGATCACCGTCCATCGCATGATCAGGTAAGAGCTGCTGGTTTATTGATTATTATCTGATTCATGCATATATCAGCAGGTGTGAGTCTGATCTGTTCGATTGTTGATGGTTTGTGGTGGTTGTTACTGGTCGAACGAGACGTGAGACGTGCGGATACATACGCAAAGCTTTATTCACAAACATGGTCATACACAGGCAGGTCGAGCATTAGCAAACAGATATGTAGAAGGCAAGACACAGAATATTCCTAGGGCTGGCGTAGGCCATCGATCGCGAACACAATCCAGAGGGCTAGACAAGAGGGGTAATCCAGAAATATGAGCAATAGTCCAGGTGAGGTACAAACACAATCCAAAACAGCAGACAAAGGGTTAATCCAAAACACACAGGTAGGGGTGGGCGATATGGAAAAAAAAAAATATCATATCACGATTTTTTTTTTTTTTTTTTTTTTTAGAAATATCATGATTCACGATTTTATCACAATTCTTTGTCATGTTGGTTTTACTATTTTACAAGTTGTCTGAGCATTACAGCCAAACTTATTTCCCTATTATAAAGACAAAGCCTTTCAAGGTAACAAAATAAAAAATAAAAATAAAAAAGAATGGCAGATATTTAGGCCAAAGTGGGCGAAGATAAAAATCTTTGTCATTATTTTATCTTTGTTATTAAAAAATAAGAACAAAGATGCACATTACAACTACACATAATATACAAATAAAACAAACAGTGCTTTATTTTCAGATACAATAGGTGTATTTAGCAGGAGCATTCAAGAAACTGAATGAACAAATATAAAAATAAAACACTATATAGACTGATTCCTAAAGAAACTGTATTAAAGTTCTTCAGTCAAGAGTAGTGAGTGATTTTTCTCTTTGTGTTTTGTTGTTTTATTAACATTAAAGGAATAGTTCACCCAAAAATAAAAATTCTGTCATCTGTCTGTCAATTCTGTCATAGTGTTTTATTTTTATACCACCATTTACTCACTCAAAAGTTGTTTTAAACCTGAATGAGTTTCTTTCTTCTGCTGAACATAAATGCTATTTTGAGGAACGTGGAAAACCAAACTTTTGCTGGTCCACAATGACTTCCATAGTATTTTGTCCTACTATCTATGTGGACCAGCAACTGTTTAGTTACAAATATTTTTCAAAATATCATCTTTTGTGTTCAGCACAAGAAAGAAATACATACAGGTTTGGGACAACGTGACAGTGAGTAAATAATGACAGAAATTAAATTTAGGGTGATCTATCCCTTTAAATGACAGTCGGCTGCATGTTTAGTACTGCTCCTTTAAGAGCTGAACGCATCTAATATACATGCACATATCCGTTTTTCTCTCAACTGTTTACTTTCGTTTTAGACATAACCGAGTCTATATGTAAACCCTGTGTGTTTTGACAGTATTAGCGCAAAAGATAACTTAGAAATGCGCTCAGAAAAAGCATACGTCAGACCAGCGCACAAATGAAACATTTAAAAGCTCCTGCAAATTATGTACTTTTGTGATTGCGAATAAGTGCAGTGTCCTGTGAGAGTAACTCTACCGCTGAGTTAACACTGATCTGAATGCATGTGGTGTTGTACAACGGAGGCACCAGAACTGCAGCTGATAGAATATGTGCTGTAGCACGATACTACGATATTTCTTCAAAAGCAGATCGTGGAGACATTTTTATCATCCACGATCAAAAATCATCATATCGCACACCCCTACACACAGGCAAAGATCTTCACACGGGAAAACAGGCAAGGCAAGACTAGACTAAACTAGGAAATGAGAACTGGATCTGTAAAGTAGCTATCAGCTAACACTGTGATAATCGCTAAACAATACTCGGCGATTAGAACGAGGAAGTCCAAGGCTTATGTAGGGTGTGTGATTGTGTGATGGGTCTCAGGTGTGAGCGTGTGATTAGTGAAATGGCTGCTGGGAAATGTAGTCCAGGGTAATGTGTAACAGTTTGTGTGTTACACCCCCCCAAGGAGCGGCTTCCAGACACTCCTATTTCAATATAATCTAGGAGGACGGTGGAGTGGAGGCGGAACAGGGGAGGGACAGAGGCCCAGGTCCACGTGGAAGTGGGAAGACCAGGGACTGAGGCAGAGCCGGGCAGAGCAGGACACGCAGGCAGAACCGGCAAAGCAGGAAGCCAGGGCGGAGCAGAGAACTAAGGCGGAGCAGGAAACCGGGGCGGAACCGGAGACCAGGGCGGAACAGGAGCCCACCAGGGCGGAGCAGATGGAGCAGGAGCCCACTAGAGTGGAGCAGACGGATCAGGTGCCCACTAGGGTGGAGCAGACAGAGCAGGAGCCCACCAGGGCGGAGCAGATGGAACAGATGGAGCAGAAGACCACCAGAGCGGGGCAGAAGGAGCAGAAGACCACGATGGTGGAGCAGACGGAATAGGCGGAGCAGAAGACCACCAGAGCGGAGCAGACGGAACAGGAGCCCACCAGGGCAGAGCAGACAGAACAGGAGCCCACCAGGGCAGAGCAGACGGAACAGGAGCCCACCAGGGCAGAGCAGACGGAGCAGGAGCCCACCAGGGTGGAGCAGACGGAGCAGGAGCCTTCCAGGGCGGAGCAGACGGAACAGGAGCCCACCAGGACGGAGCAGAGATCTTGGACAGAACCGGTAGAACTGGTGGAGCTGAGGACCACCATGGCAGAGCAGAGGACCACCAGAGCCAGACAGCAGACCCCCACGGCGGAGCAGAAGAGCACCACAAAGGAATAGGCTGATCAGGAACCCACAGCAGAGATTGGAGCCTAGGAAAAATTGAAACACAAGAGACAAAACAGTCCTAAAACAGGGCTGACAGAAATTTCAGACAAATTACTCAGATTTGGGCAAACAGATAGATCGAATTCAAGGGCAGTGATTAGAACTGGACAGACTAACATGTCACACTCAGGCTCATTAGTGGAAATGGGACAGAGACATAGTTCAAAATCAAGAGAGTTAATGGCAACTTGACAGACTGATAATTCAAACTCAGATTCATAGGTAGAAACTGGACAATCAGATATCTCAGAATCAAACTCATTGACTGAACCTGGATAGACAGACTGTTCACTAGTGGTCTCTTTGTCAAAGACAGGATCATCAGGGTATACAGGAAGTTCATTTAAGGTTTCCATGGCAGTGACAGGCAGAGATAAAAGTCCCTGAATGGCCCTTGTAGCCGCACCAGAACAGTCAGGAAGTTCACAGATGGTATCCTCGGTTGTGATAGACAAGACTGAAAGTTCAGAAACAGCTTCTTCAGCTGGGTCGAAACAGGCTAATAGTTCACAAACGGCCTCCATAGCCATGACAGGACAGGACGAGGATTCGCAGACGACTTCCATAGCCGTGACAGAACAGGACGAGGATTCACAGACGGCCTCCATAGCCGTAACAGGACAGGACGAGAACTCACAGACGGCCTCCATAGCCATGACAGGACAGACGAGGAGTTCATTAATGGCGCCACTACCATAACCAGAGCTGAAGTGAAAGACGTCGCCTCAGGAGGTTCTGCAGCATACGCCGCCAACTCTGGAGGATCTGGAGCGGGCAATGCCATTTCTGGAGGTTCTGCAGCCTCAGCCACCACCTCTGGCAATCCTTCCGTGGACGTCGCTGGCTCTGGAACTTCAGTGGTAGTGAACGCAGCCCATACACACCAGAAAGCAATTCCCGATATGGGAAACTGCAGACAGAGGAATCAGTTCGGGAACCGGAGGGTTACAGTGAGTGGATTTGGAGATACCAGCTGTGCATACAGACACCAGCGGTGCATCCCTCACACTGCATACTAGACTGAGATACCGAAGGACTGACCTCGAACATCTGTGTGCAACAGACAGAATGTGACAAGGCTCTTGACGATCAGCTGTAATGTGACGTAACAATGGGAGATCAGACGAGACGTGACGAGACTCTGGACGATCAGCTGTGACGTGACGAGACTCATGAAGATCATCTGTGACTTGACTTGGCTCATGAAGATCAACTGTGACTTGACTTGACTCGTGAAGAGCAGCGGTGACTTGACTTGACTTGACTCCTGAAGAGCAGCTGTGACTTGACTTGACTCATGATTGGCGGCTGTGACAAAATGGGGCATGTTGTGTCCGCCATTTTGCGACCAGGCTCCGCCTGGTGAGCTTGGTGAATGATGATTAAACGCGTGTGTTCAGGATCTGGTCCATTTTATCTGTTGTGTTTATTGTGTCGGACTCAGAAGGATTAAATGCAAGGGTGGTTTGATTTTGGCATTGGTAGGAACATAATTTAAATGTAATTGTTTGATCAAATTTATTGCTAGGGAAAATTTATAAGTTGCTGGATATTGCTAGGGACATAGCATTCCTACTAAATTCTACACCCTTGCAAAAACCAGATCAAATGAGCCATTCATTTTCGAATTTCGACATCGCTTGTAAAGCATATAGTGATGGTGAAACGCAGCTTTTCGAAACTCAGAATCAGTTAATTGCGTCACAACATAATTCACTGTTTCGAAGCGCTCCAATCAAATCGCGAATCATTTGAATCAGATTTGGGCTTCAAATCGCATTTCACGGGTGGGAGTTCGAAGCGGGTTCCTGAATCATTTGATTCAGAGCGGGTTCGTGAATCATTTTGCTAATTGAATGATTCATGATTGGCGCTCCGAAGTCCCGATTGGGACTGCAAAGCACTCGAATCGGATCGCGTATCGCAAATCATTTGGTTCGGGACTTCGGAGCGCATATCTCTAATCTTTTTTTCTGATTTTTAATTTTATATTAAACAGTACAAACCATCAAACCATTAAGGCTGTACAGTTATAAAAACAAAAGAAAGAAAGAATATGCAAATACAAATCCCTTAAGAAAATTAACCATGGTTTTATTATAGCCTAGTAAAAGTGATGTTTTTGTCATGTTTTTGTGTGTGTGTAACCACAGTTTTACTAGCCTACAAATACCATGATATTAAACTATGGTTAGTGTAACAAAACCACGGTTAATTTGTGGTTACCATGGTTTAATTATAGTAACCATGTTGTTTCCCACTTTTTCACCACGCTCCCGCTCCGAAGTCCCAATCTGAATCAAATGATTCGTGAATCCACACCAAAGTCCCAATCTAAATTTAAATTATTCATGATCCACACTCCGATTTGAATAAAAAGATTCGCAAACCGCTCCAAAGTTCCGATATAAATCAAATGATTCGTGATCTGCGCTCTGTAGTCGTGATCTGAATTATGATTCGCGAACCATATTCAGATCGGGACTTTGGAGCGCGGAAGTATGACCTACTTCAAATGCAGCCGAAATTACAACAGTGGTTACATACACATAGGCCTATATTTAGCCTAATTGTTTGATCAAAATTATTGCTAGGGACAATTTAGTAGTGGCTGTTGTTACGGAGCCGACGAGACGAGAGACATGAGGATCCATGTGCAAGGCTTTATTAAACAAAGGCATGGTCAGGAAACAAGCAAGGTTCAGACAATGGTAAACAGGTATAACACAGGCAAGACAAAGAGTAGTCCTAGGGCAAGCGTGGGTCTTCGATCGGCGAACAATATCCAACAGGAGAGATAATCCAGGTACACGAGCGGTAGTCCAAGAGAGGTGCAAACACAGTCCGAACGGCAAGGCAAAGGGTTAATCCAGGAAACACGGCGGAAATCAAAACACGAGAAAACAGGCAAGGCAAGACTATGAAAACTAAGTGGGCTCCGTAGAGATGTTATCACTAGAAGAATTATATACGCAATACAATACTCGGCACAGAGGAAGAGGAAGTCCATGGTTAATGTAGGGTGTGAGGTCAGTGCAATCAGTTGTGTGTGTCGTCAGTGCAATGGCTGATGGGAATTGTAGTGCAAGGTAATGTGACACAGTCTGTGTAGTGTGAGAGTCAATATGATGGAAGGGTGACCTCTGGTGGCAATCAGACGGAAGGCCACGAACCGGATTCGTGACAGCTGTATTTTGGTTTTATTTAGTATTCCCCAAAATAACTTTTTACATTGCAGTTTTGACTTGTCAAAATGCCAATTCCTGATATCTATTTTTTTTATCCAACTTTTGACTCATAATTTACATCAAAATATCTTAAACATAATTATGACTAGTCATTTTATTCATTTGAGATCTACAGTGCCACTATGACTAGTCATATACTTTAATTGACTTAAATGAATTGACTTAAAATATATTTTATGCCAACATATGAGATCTGACTAGTAGAAATTAAATATACTAGGCATATTTAATGCCTAGTATGAACAATACTAGGTTCACTTCATGAACAACCCCCAATGAACAACTGTTCATCAACTTAAATCTCTAATGCATAAAGCAACTGAACGGGTCTTCTTAACACAGTTCCTGTGGATGTGCTAACAGCACAAGATCTAACTTTGCTATCTCTGCGTGGAAACAGCTCTTCAATTCTTCCTAATTTCCAGGTTTGTCTCGGCATGTTGGCATCTCCGATGAGAAGAATGTCGCCTGTTTTCAGCTCAGTGGGTTTCTGTGTGCTACAGGAATGTGCAGATTTCAGGTCTAGCAAATAGTCTTTCTTCCAGCGATTCCACAGGTTGGTCATGAGTCGGTTTCTGTATCTCCACCTCCTTGTCTACTCCTCCTTACTCACAGTGGTATGAACATGGTCTGCTGAGAATGGTTTTGGCGGCAGTGAAGTTAGTCATTCACTGATCAGGAAGTGTGCAGGCTCGCCAGCCTCATTATGGACAAAAGTAAGGGGTCTGGAATTTAGTGTGGCTTCTACTTCTGTGAGGAGTGTAGACATTTCTTCAAAAGTAAGTGACGCTCTTCCTAGCACCTTTCTCAGGCATGTCTTTACAGACCTCACTAGCCTCTCCCAAAATCCGCCCCACCAGGCCGATCGCTCTACAATGAAGCGCCAGCTGATGCCCTTCCCTGAGAAGTATTCCAGCAGTTGTGGATCTTTGATGGCTTGCCACAGCTCGCTGATGTCTTGATTTGCTCTTTTGAAAGTTTTGGCATTGTCTGAATAAATGACCTTGCACAGCCCTCTCCTGGAAACGAATCGTTTGAGTGCTAACAGGAAACTTTCGGTTGACTGACTTGAAACCAGCTCCAAATGCACTGCTCTAGTGACTGCATATGTGAACAGAACAACATAAGCCTTGCATAGCACACAATCATTCTTCACATAGTGGATCTGCAAAGTCTATGCCAGTCACTTCGAATGGAGGGGTCTCTGTTATTCTGTCTCGGGGCAGTGGAGCCGTGTTCTGCTGTGCGGGCTTTGCTTTAAATCTTTTGCACACGGTACATTTTGATAGGATACTTTTTACAAGTTTTCTGCCTTGCAAACAAGGGCAGGGCCGTCGCTAGGAATTCTGGGCCCTGTGCACTGAATTTGCTATGTGGCCCCCTCAAAATCATGTTTGGGGGGGTGTTTGTGATGGTATGAATTGTGATCTTAATGTAAGATAACATTCCCACAAATTCTCCCTTGAATGTTTTGATGGGTCATAGGGTCTTCAATTGGAGTAAATGAATAAATAAAACAGGACAGAAACGACAGATATTTGCCTACTGAATTCACAACAAATACAACAAAACGCATTTTTGTCACATAGAAAAGCACTTGACAGTAAAGCATTGATTTTGAGCTAGACTGCTGGAAAGTTACTGCTAATAAATTCTGTCATCATTTCCTCACCCTCATCTCGTTCCAAATTACTTTCTTCTGGTGAACACAAGAGAAGATTTTGTAGAATGTTACCAAACCATTTTGGTTACCCTTGATTTCTACTGTATGGACAAAAAAATCTTGAATTTCTCAAATTATGTTCCACAGAAGAAAGAAATTCATACAGGTTTGGAATGACATGATGTTGAGTAAATGATGACAATTTTCATTTTTGAGTGAATCTCCCTTTAAGAACTTTAATATTTGTAAATAATAAGCACCTAATTTATATAAGACACTGATATTTATCTTTAATCAGGCCCTTATTGAATTAACATTTTACTTCAATTAAAATTAATTATAACTAAACATCTAAAAAAGAAAGAAGTAGCCAGAGTTTAACTGACTAGTATTAGTAAAATGGTGGTCACAAGAAGTAAAACCATGGTCCTCATTACAATGGTTATATGGTTTTTAAAATAAATAATAAGTAATAATAATAATAATAATAATAAGGATGATGATGATAAGTAATAATAGACTATAAAATTTGTACTTAAAAAAAAAAGAAAAACTAAACATGAAGAAACTACAAAACAGCTTCTATGAAATTAAAATATTCCCCAATATGTAATAACAGTAACATTTATAATAAATACATTTCTGCCAACACATAGGCTATTCGTTCAGTGTTAATAACTTCAAGTTAAATTACTGATTTCTGAATTGATAAGCCTATTAGCGTTTTCCAATATACCTCATTGCCGTGGCTGTTTTCAGCCAGCATCACTACAGAACCTTTAATGTTCTCATATCACACGACTATATAATAATTCTGTGTCACATCTGAATGAATCAAGCGACTCGCGCTGTTTATCTGTTGTGACTGGTGGCAGAAGCCTGGTGTGCGGAGACTGATCCGCTCTTTGACGCGCGACTGGTGGACGCATCGGATCGCGCTGCTTCGTTTTTTAAACCAGCTTGGTTTTAGTGTCTACATCTACATAGTGTAGGGTGCGCACTATGTAGGGTGCGCACTATCTAGGGTGCGCACTATGTAGGGTGCACACTATCTAGGGTGCGCACTATGTAGGGTGCGCACTATGTAGGGTGCGCACTATCTAGGGTGCGCACTATGTAGGGTGCACACTATCTAGGATCGTATTATAGGGTGCGCACTATGTAGGGTGCGCACTATGTAGGGTGCGCACTATCTAGGGTGCGCACTATGTAGGGTGCGCACTATCTAGGGTGCGCACTATCTAGGGTCTAGGTCATATTAAAGGGTGCGCACTATCTAGGGTGCGCACTATGTAGGGTGCGCACTATCTAGGGTGCGCCCTATCTAGGGTGCGCACTATCTAGGGTGCGCACTATGTAGGGTGCACACTATCTAGGGTGCGCACTATCTAGGGTGCGCACTATGTAGGGTGCACACTATCTAGGATCGTATTATAGGGTGCGCACTATGTAGGGTGCACACTATCTAGGGTGAGCACTATCTAGGGTGCGCACTATCTAGGGTCTATCTAGGGTGCGCACTATCTAGGGTCTAGGTCATATTAAAGGGTGCGCACACTATCTAGGGTGCGCACTATCTAGGGTCTAGGTCATATTAAAGGGTGCGCACTATCTAGGGTGCGCACTATCTACATAGTGTAGGGTGCGCACTATGTAGGGTGCACACTATCTAGGGTGAGCACTATCTAGGGTGCGCACTGTCTAGGGTGCGCACTATCTAGGGTCATATTATAGGGTGCGCACTATTTAGGGTCATATTACCCACAGCAACTTACAAATGAGGAGTTTTAGAGCCCAATAATTAACTCCCTGGGGTCGACCGTATCGCCGGCGATACCAGCTCGGTTTTTTAAGATCAGTGCAAAAGACACTAAAAATACTGATTTTGATTGATTTTGGTCACACAAATAAGTGTTATACATCAATCGAAACCGTTAAGTGTCTGCTTTTATTTGTGTACATTCACAATAACAACACAACTTTGTGCTTTTGGAAAAAAAACGAAAACAAACAGGGTGTGCTCTCTGCCTTCTCCGTCTCCGCGAGCTGCTTTTAGAAACGCGTCACTAAAATGAACTGTAACTCAGCAAATACTCAGCACACAGACATGGGAGTTATATCTATAGAGAGCTTGAAGTGTCTATTTTTAAATGAAGTAAGTCTTATCGAAAACAAATATTCTGTGATAAAGTAATCCGTATGAAACCAACACGATGTTCAGTCTTTCCCGTCTAACTCATTATCTTTAATGCAATCCCGCCCCCTCGCGGCTCGCGCCGTTCATATGTAAATATCCACGTGAGACACGTGCTCATGGAAACGCCCAACATAAACAAAGCGTGAGGAGTTCATTCATCGCGGCTACTGTCCGTTTCTGCAAGAAGACGCGCTGAGTAAAGACTGGATTTCCCTCAAAAGAAGAACAAGATTTCATCCAGTAGAGGAGATCAATCTGATGAGTAAGTAATGTTTCTTTTTTGCATTAGTTAACGTGTTATTGTAACATAAACTTGAACAGATTTACTAGCTGTTCCTAAACTACAACATGATGAATGCTAGGCATCTAAGAATGTTTAGACCATGCTTATTATTAATACTCTGTTCACAAATAGATTTTAATAGCGTGCTAAACAATAATAATTAGTTTCTCAGATATACAATATCCTTTTTTATAGTACAAAGCATGTGTGAGTCTATGGCTACAGAATCATATCATAGGCTACTATAAAATCATAAATAATAGGCTATATGACTACAAAATCATAGTTGGGTTTTCCCCAAACTATAATTCCTGACTACAATGTTTGAAATCGAGTAAAACATTTTGAATATGAAAGGCAATTCATTGTATTTAAATTTCTTATGGCGCGATGATGTTTTCATGCTCTATATAAAACAATAAAAGTAATATGAGTGTACACTGTAACATGATCAATGCTACGAGTCTAAGTATGTTTAGAACATGTTTATTATTAATAGCCTACTCTGTTCAGAAATAGATTTTAATAACGTGCTAAACAATAATAATTAGTTTCTCAGATATAAAATGTCTTTTTTTGTTGTTGTTTACGATAGTACAAAGCATGCGAGTCTATGGCTACAAAACCTATATATATATATATATATATATATATATATATATATATATATACACACACACAGATGCTCCTGATATTAACATGCTCACAAATGGTGTTTTTTTTTTTTTTTTTTTTTTTGGTTGTTTGTGTTTTATTGAATCAGATACCTGCACCACAGATGAATCCTGATGTCTCTTCAAACTGTTTTCCTCTGAGAGCGCTGTACCAACATCAGATGTTCAACTGATATTCTATGGTAAAACAAGCTCCTTGACTACTGATTGTTTTTTTTCTTCTTGAATCCATGGAAAGAAGCAGAAACACTTAAATAACTCGTAAATATCAGGTATGATTTACTTGTTTCACTTGTTGGACAGAATCTGTTGCAGGAATGACTCAAAGTCTGTTCACATCTCTGTGGTCAGTGTGCACAATAATGTGTCTTTGACCTTCATTATGTATGTTTTGATTATACTGTGTTGCAAATAAAATACAAATAATTAAAAAAAAACCTTTTTTTTTCATTCTCCTCACATTCTGTCTTACCTGCCTCAAAGTCACAGTCACACTGATGGGCCATTAGGGGCCATTAGGGGAGGGCCCTTTGTCTCTCAGGGGAGAATCACTTAATATTCAAGACCATTGCCACTCCCTTGCATATAGGCTTTCATTTACATTTACATTTACATTTAGTCATTTTGCAGATGCTTTTTAAAATGTCATCTCAAATAGCCAACAATTTCGAGATCTGTCTAGCAATGTGTGCACTAAAGAGTTTCAGGGTTTATTCTTGGCTGCATTGATAACTGCTTGTTAATGTCAATTTAACTCTTGTGACTGTGTGTTTGAGTTTTGAATTGATGCACTCCACGTCTGCATATTTCATTAAATTTAAACCATGCTTAAATGTCCTTTTGCTGCTCACTGTTTTTCATCTGTCAAATATAAAGGACTCACTTCAGTTCACAGATGGCTCTGATTTTCACAAGCAGCTCACAGCGTTCCTGTTGCACCTATTGGGGAGGTCTCCTTCGTTTCAGTGATCGGCCCACTATTTGAATGGAATGTCCCGGTGTTCCCGATGGCCAGTAGGCGGTCGCGGACCCCCAGACCTCTGGGCCCTATGCACTCTGTCACCCTTCCCCCCCCCACTAGCGACGCCCCTGAACAAGGGTGAACAAGAGTGTCTCGTAGACCAGCATGCATGGTAACTTCATGGTTGTGCTGAACTAGCAGCTCACAATATCTGCCTTTGCTGGGTAGAATCCATGGGTGTTTTTCTCTGTAACTGTATACTATATGTAATGTGTATGACAAATAAAAGAACCTTGAATCCTTGCATTTCACTATTGATAATTCAATATGCATGCATATGCCTGAGAGGTCTGAATTTTCACTAGTAAGAAAGTTGATTCCAGAAGTCTTTACTGAAATTCTTCATAATAATATGCAGTTCGTATTATGACTTCATCAGTGCGGAGTTCTGTAAAGGGTTCATTTCACATCATGCAACTAAATTGAAAATCTCTAATTATCTTTTTGTATGTGTGATATTATATGGCATTTTGACTAATTAAAATGTATTTACAGATTATAATTAAACTAATTAAAATTATAATTATGACTAATCAAAATAATTGTAACCTAAAATATAATTACTAAATGTATGACAAGTTTCACATACAGCTCACTGATCAGTGTGTGCAGCACCACAGCAGGTCAATCACATGCGCTTTGAGTTTGCTATTAACAGTATAGTTAGCAGCCAAACAGGAATGTTTAATAAATACTATGAATAATGGTATTTTTCTGGCTCACACACTAGAAGCAAATGTAGTGTGTGTGTCTGTGTCTGTGTGTGTACTGTGTGTGACCTGTAGATGGCAGAAGAACATTAATGGAGCTCGATTCTGTCATCTGTTCACATTCATCTCCAGCACTGGAAATACATTATCCTCATCCGCTGCTCATGGCCCTTCAGTTACAGAAATATTGTTTTTTTGAGCCAGCTGTGAATGAAAAAATACAAGCATTTAACACTTAATAGTATTAGGAGCCTCCAAAAATCAGTCACTGGTGAAACAACTGCTATAATATAAAGGAATATTTATGTTTTATGTATTATGTAGATCTAACCCTCTGTGCCTTACTGTGTTTGAGAAGAGTTCTGTACAGCTGTTTTTTTGTTTTGTTTTTTTGTATAATGAATAGTATTTAGTGGTGATTTACTAGTCAGAGTCACATGGTTTCAAGAGAGGGATGTTCTTAATCTAAAGCATTTGATTGGCTGATTATTTGGCTCCGCCCCTCAGTACATCATGGGTCATCAGTGTTTTCGTCTAGATTTCCTAGAAGAAATGCGTATGTCTGTAATATAAGTTTATTTGTGGGCTTTTAGCAGTGCAGTAGCACAGAAGATGGGCACGCTGATGTTGATGTTGTTTAGTGGAGGAATGTCTGGTTAGCAGAATGCGGTTAACAGTCTGAGTTTGCAGTGACACATTAACAGTAAGTAGTTAGTGAGTTACTCTCAGTAATGTGCACTTAAGCGGCGTTTAATCTCCGGTTACTCCCACGGGAATCTTCCTGTAATTAATGTGTTGCTGTTGATGAAAGGCCTCAGAGACCCTGATACAGGCAATCGTGACTCTGGGCTCCTGGAGAACATCAATTAATGCTGTAATTATCCAGAGGCCACAGACGGGCCAGACTAGAAGCGGCCGTCACAGACAGAAACAAAGCGTTTCAGTTCCTCTAGATTTATTATGTATCTGTGCACTTTGGAAAACGTTTGCTTCACTGTGTTTTAAAGCAGTAATACACTACTGGTGAAAAATTTGTGGTCAGTTAGATATTTTTTATAGAAATTAATACTTTTATTTGTCAAGGATGCATTAAATTGATCAAAAGTGACAGTGAAGACATTTATAATGTTACAGAAGATTTCTATTTCAAAATAAATGCTGTTGTTTTGAACTTTCTATTCATCTGTGAATCCTGAAAAATAAAATGTATCATGGTTTCCACAAAAATATTGTGCAGCACAACTGTTTTCAACATTGATAATAATCAGAAATGTTTCTTGAGCAGCAAATCAGAATATTAGAATGATTTCTGAAGGATCATGTGACACTGAAGACTGGAGTAATGATGCTGAAAATTCAGCTTTTCATGGCATGATAAGTGGTTTACTAATGCAGAATTTTAGTATTTTTTATTGTGAATGAAATATTTGGCTAGTTCATGATCTCAGTCTGCTGTAAAAGGACGAGGTGTTAAATCTCAGTGATTGTTGATGTGTTGTCTTTCCCGTATCATCATTATGTGTTTGACTGCTTTAGGTGATGGTAAATATTCCTGCATTTATACAACTCAAACAGTAAAGCACTAACAAATGCCAAGCTGAGTGAGTGTGTGTGTGTGTGTGTGTGTGTGTGTGTGTGTGTGTGTGTGTGTGTGTGTGTGTTTGTGTGTGTGTGTGTGTGTGTGTGTGTGTGTGTGTGTGTATTGGTATTCCCTATGATATGAGGACCAAATGTCCCCACAAGTATATTAATAGCAGTAAATTTTGTCATTGTGGGGAAACAATGGTCCTCATGAGGAAACAAATTTATAAATCACACAGAATGAAGTGTTTTCAGAATCTAAAGTGCCTGTAGTTTTGTTTGAGGGGCAGGTTTTGGGTAAGGGGATAGAAAATACAGTTTGTACAGTAGAAAAACCATTACACCTATAGAAAGAACCCATAAAACATGGAAATCCAAAAACCCACCATATTTTTGACTGTTATGCAGTAAAAATAAAAACACATGAACAGGGATGACTGGAATGATCCAGAAAACATTTATTTATATTGAATAGGTATATGTAAAGTTGTGTATGTTTGTGATGAGAGATGGGTTGTGGGTTGTGTTCTGGGCAGGAAGAGAGACCAGATCTCACAGCGCCAACTTCCTTTTCAGCAGCCGCTCGCTCAGCCAGAGCTCAGGACTCACACTTCAGCTCCCATCCACTGAAATATCCCTGTCATTGTGTGCCGTAAATCTGTTCAATCAGCAGATAAACATGAGTGTGTCTGTGTGTGTGTGTGTGTGTGTGTGTGTGTGTGTGTGTGTGTGAGAATGATGGCAGAAGGTCAGTGGAAATCTATCAGGTCATGGGGTGTGTGTGTGTGAGTGTGTGTGCGGGTCTGTTCTTGTCCGCTGTCGTTCAGGCGTGTGAAGCAGCGGCAGGAGGATCTTCTCCTGTGGTTTTGTGAAAAATGGAAATTGATTCTCCAGGCATCTTGTTAACTGGTGTTTTAACGCAGCAGACGCGTCACTCCAGTTCTGACACGTCACGTGTGCTCAGCTTCAGCTTAATACACACACACACACACACACACACACACATATATATTCCAGTGAGATATACACACATGAAGTTTGTAGATTTGTTAATGTTTTCTGCTCATCAAGGCTGCATTTATTTGATCAAAAATGCAGTAAAAACTGTGCAATATTATTCGAATGTAAAATAACTGTTTTCTATGTGAATATGTGTTAAAATGTAATTTATTTCTGTGATCAAAGCTGTATTTTCAGCATCATTACTCCAGTCTTCAGTGTCACATGATCCTTCAGAAATCATTCTAATATGCTGATTTGCTGCTCAAGAAACATTTCTGATTATTATCAATGTTGAAAACAGATGTGCTGCACAATATTTTTGTGGAAACCGTGATACATTTTATTTTTCAGGATTCACAGATGAATAGAAAGTTCAAAAGAACAGCATTTATTTGAAATAGAAATATTTTGTAACATCAGAAATGTCTTTACTGTCACTTTTGATCAATTTAATGTGTCCTTGATGAATAAAGTATTAATTTCTTTCAGTTTTGACTGGTATTGCGCATGTGTTTGTGTTTGTTATATCACGACACACTCTCTATTCATACAATAAAGTTATTTAAACTGTAATCAATATTTCATGTACATGTAATTATTTAATTGGTAGTTAGTCGTGTGATAACATACAGTTTATTTTGGCATAATGACAGTCTAGTCAAACTAGCAAGAACATTCAAAAACTTTCAGAGATTTCATAGGTTTTCAGCTGATGCCTTCAGTGTTGTAAATGACTCTCAGTCTGCTTGAGAAGATTTTATAGCTTCCAGATATGCAGATTTTCATGACAGATCAATCAAAATGACTGTAAATAATGAAGGTGTGGAAGCCAAAGATGGTTCTCTTAATGTTCATAATGTTCCCACACTCAGATCATCAGTTCTGAAAACACACTGATGTTTCAGTGAAGATGTTGGCGATGATGACAGCAAATACACCTGAATGAAGTTAATTAGTGCTGAATATGCAGTGAGGTCTGCAGGTTCATGTACATCAGTGTGATAATCACACTGAACATGTACTGCTGCTTTAACACTGAGTGTGTGTGTGTGTGTGTGTGTGTGTGTGCGGCCTTTGATCTTCTCTGATACACTCAAACACGCTTCCCACAGCGTGTCACAGCAGAGGTCATGTGCTGTCTGCTGCTCACTGCCTTTCATCCGCCTGTGTGTGTGTGTGTGTGTGTGTGTGTGTGTGAGAGAGAGAGAGAGAGAGAGAGTGTGTGTGTGTGTGTGTGTGTGTGTGTGTGATTTGCATGGCAGTCTGTTAGCGTGTGAAGGTGTGTGAAGCTGTGCCTGTCACTGCGTGGATCTGCGGTCATTATGCGCTCGGACCGAAGGGACTTCAATCTGGAGTCTGTCCCCATTCGTCCCCGCAGAGGAACCTGCGCAGCTGCTGCTTCTGCTCCAGGGTGCTGCTGACTTCCAGTGGGAACCCAAATGTCCTTATCTGAAAACATGCTGATCGGAATAGCTGATTATTTAATCATCTTTCTGTGTCAGCAGATCATTACTGACCAAGTTGTGTAAGTGCATGTTATTTATTAGTTGATCTGTTGTGCATGAAACTGAACACAAGACAATCCAAAAAAAAAAAAAAAAAAATTAAAAATAACAGTCCAATTTTGGCAGATTTAGCAGCAGAAATGGTTCGGTTTAAATAGAAATGTGTGTAATGTGAACTGAAATGTGAAAAAAAAAAAAAAAAACTTCTAATATGTAAATTAATCTAATATGTAAATTAGTGCTAAGTAGTTTTTTTCCAGACAGCTTTCATAAGATGTAGTCAATTATTGTGCATATTGCAGATGATATGAAATTCTATATCTATCTTTTTATATGCTGGGAAAAAAATGGTATGGGATTTACTTTGAAACAGTTTCACTCAGAAATTGCAAGTAAATTTATAATTACAAAGAAATGCAAGTAACACATTGAATTAAATGTGAAATTTTGAAGTAGTAACCTTAAAATAATCGAAAAATCATTCTAAATTGATTATCTATCTATCTATCTATCTATCTATCTATCTATCTATCTATCTATCTATCTGAGTGAAGTGAAGTGAAGTGAAGTGAAGTGAAGTGAAGTGGACTGTATCTATCTACAGTCAAACCCAAATATATTCAGACACCTTCAACATTTCTCACATTATCACAGTTTATTTGCTATAGTTTAGAAAATGGTAATAAAATATGACAAGAACTCAAGAGTTAAACTGTGTCAGAACAAATTCATCTTGATAATGTCAGATAACTTTGATAGAAAGCTATGTAACAAAATTTTACTGCTAGTCCACTGTATGAAGAATTTTTGGGTATAATATGTCAGAGTTTACTTTATTTTGCTCTCCTCACTTACATAAATCAACTATAGAGACCTGCAGCCACTAGTAAAAAAATATCAAAAATGATATCTGGTGTCTGAATCATTTTTGGTTTGACTGTATATATCTATCTATCTATCTATCTATCTATCTACATTTTATATTTGGGTCGGACTGGTTTCTTGTCGTAAGCGAACTGTTCCTGATTTCGTTTTCAATCGGAGCACCTCTATTATTTTAATTCGGATCAGGAGCGCGATTGCCGCCTTCATTAACGATCCGCTTCACGTTCCGAAACAGAGCTTTCATTGGTGTGAAAACGCAATTCGAACTGGATTCAGTTTTAATATCGCCTATGGGAATAGTTGTTTTTTAATGCATAAAAATGGGCAGTTGACAGCGGCGCTATTTTTATTTTGATTTATTTATTTTTTTTTACATTTTATCTAAATGTGACAAAATCAGCATTTTTCACCTTTCAGGATGATATATTTTAAATCGATGTGATTAATAATCCCGCAGAACTGAATAAACTGAACTGCATCAGAAAGATTCGAACCTGTGACGCCAGTTGAATCTTACGCCCCCTCCCTCCCTCTCTCTCTCTCTCTCTCTCTCTCTCTCTCTCTCTCCCTCCCTCTCCCCCTCTCCCTCTCTCCCTCTCTCCGTCTCTCTCTCTCTCTCTCTCTCCCTCCCTCTCTCTCTCTGTCTCTCTCTCCCTCCCTCTCCCTCTCTCCCTCTCTCCCTCTCTCCGTCTCTCTTTCTCTCTCTCTCTCTCTCTCTCCCTCCCTCTCTCTCTCTGTCTCTCTGTATCTCTCTCTCTCTCTCTCTCTCCCTCTCTCCCTCTCTCTCTCTCTCTCTCTCTCTCTCTCCCTCCCTCTCCCTCTCTCCCTCTCTCCGTCTCTCTCCTCTCTCTCCCTCTCTCCCTCTCTCTCTCCCTCTCTCTCTCTGTCTCTCTGTATCTCTCTCTCTCTCTCTCTCTCCCTCTCTCCCTCTCTCTCTCTCTCTCTCTCTCTCTCTCCCTCCCTCTCCCTCTCTCCCTCTCTCCGTCTCTCTCTCTCTCTCCCTCTCTCTCTCTCTCTCTCTCTCTCTCTCCCTCCCTCTCTCTCTCTGTCTCTCTGTATCTCTCTCTCTCTCTCTCTCTCCCTCCCTCCCTCTCTCTCTCTCTCTCTCTCTCTCTCTCTCTCCCTCCCTCTCCCTCTCTCCCTCTCTCCCTCTCTCCGTCTCTCTCTCTCTCTCTCTCTCTCTCTCTCCCTCCCTCTCTCTCTCTGTCTCTCTGTATCTCTCTCTCTCTCTCTCTCTCCCTCTCTCCCTCTCTCTCTCTCTCTCTCTCTCTCTCTCCCTCCCTCTCCCTCTCTCCCTCTCTCCGTCTCTCTCTCTCTCTCCCTCTCTCCCTCTCTCTCTCTCTCTCTCTCTCTCTCCCTCCCTCCCTCTCTCTCTCCCTCCCTCCCTCCCTCTCTCTCTCTGTCTCTCTGTATCTCTCTCTCTCTCTCTCTCTCTCCCCTCCCTCTCTCTCTCTCTCTCTCTCTCTCAGTCAGTCAGTCTCTGGTTCATTAGAGATCATGTCAGGATGGGAGGATGATGAAGATGATGGCTCTCTGGGTTTCTCTCCGTGAGCTGGAAGGTGAAATCAGCGTCTTCTTCTTCATCACTGAAGACTGAAGGAGCTCGAGAGGATGAAGAGCGAGTGAATGAATGAACGGTACGTGTCGTATTTACTCCTTCCTCACTGTAATCGCAGTTTCTCCGTGTTTCTGAGGAGGATTGTAAGTGTATGATGGCTAAGGGCTGAACGACGAGCGTTCGGTAATCTAAGAATCCTCCTCCTCCTCATCATCATCATCATCATCATCATCATCATCATCATCGTCTTCCTCGCGGAGGAGCAACAGTGATGAAGATCGTGGAGGGCTTCTGTAAAACATTTACGAGCTTTTCTCTTCCTGACATATGTGTTGCTGAATCTGAGGGAAATGCTGAGATCTGCCGGTTCTGCTCATCTTTCACGTTCAGCATCGGTTCGGTTTGAGTGGGTTCTGCTGCCTCTCGAATCTGTCTCTGTCTCCATGGAGACCCGCCGTTCAGAAACCTTAAAATCCGGTCTCTCTCTTAAAATATCTCTCTCTCTCTCTCTCTCTCTCTCTCTCTGTGTGTGTCTCTCTCTCACGGTTGGGTTCGGTTCTTCCTCAGATGGTTTAGTTCTGAGGCTCAGATTCGCTGTGATTGTGCCAGTGTTGCATAACAGTCATGTAAGTTTTCATCCAGCTGAAACTTCAGGGCTTCATTGTTCCTTCTTGAGATGCTCAGTGAAGCTCATCCTGGTTTCTCTCCTCCTCAGAAAGCTCGGACTCTCCATCACTGCGACTGATGATCTGGAACAGAGGCCTGCATGTAAAACATTATATTTAGTCAAGCATCCAGCTTTTTCTTACAGTAAATGATGGTTGGTGTGAATTATGGGAGTTTAGCTTCTGTTAAACTGTAAACTATTAGTGAAAGATTTGAATGCAATAATAAGTGTTTTCATAAACTGGGTTTCAGTATTTTACTTCAGCCATCAGATATTAACAGGAAATTTAAAAGTGTAAAAGCATTAACAAATTACTAAAACAGGCCATTTATAAACACCAAAACTTTATTATTTGTTAAATATCACATATTGTCTATTATGTAACATGTTGCCTTAATTAGAAATGTTCATTAACTGGAACATTGAGTATAATATTTCAAAGTGATTTCCATCATCACAAATATTACACTGCAAAAGATGATTTTCTTGTTTAAGTATTGTTTTCTGATTTATTTATTTTTATTTTATTTATTTATTTATTTTTGGCCAATGGTACAAGAAAAATTATCTTGTTTTGTCTTTGAATTAAGATTATTTTTCTTACCCTATTGGCAGATATTTTTTCTCGTTTTAGGCAAAAACTAACAAAATTTTTATAATACTTTTTCAGAAAACAAGGCTTAATATCTTAAGTCATTTTGCTTCTCTTGTAAATGTATCTTGATTTAAGAATATTTAGATGTTTGTCATGGAAAACAAGACAAAAATCATTTTTGCATTGTATATTTAGCTGCTTTAGAAACACTCCAGTAATTCCAGAATTGTGATTAGAAGTGAAAGAAAATGACATATTAAAGCATCCATGTGAAAACTAACCTGGAAAGAGACGTAAGGATTTGGTAGAAAAACCAGAGATTCTAGCTGATTTAGTGAATTATATATGGGATTTATCATAACTTAAACCACAAATGCACAGTATCTTGTCATTTTTCATACAGCTACAGCGAAATGCAAAGGAAAAATGAAAATTAGGAAGAAACTGAAAAGCTTTTCCATATGTATTCTTGTTGAAATAGCAGGTCCTATCAGCTCAGTCAATCAAATTGACAGATAGGGATTATTTGTAGCACATCTTTATGATCATTAATGATTAGTTTCAGTCCCTAAACCGGAAGAGCGTTTGACAATCTAAAGCACAGTAGACTCGTCAGGAGTTTCAGATTTTGGCAGCGACTCAAAGGTTCCTCGCTGCTTAGTTTAATGACACGCATGAGCTCCTAATTAAATGAATGTCCATTTGAGATGCAGTTCTGGGATATCTTCTGCTGGTTATGATCATAGACTGTACGTGATTGAATTGTTCCGTGCCGTCCGTGAAAACGCAGTGAGATTCGATTGTCACGCCTACACCAGCGTCCACGAGCGTCAGAGAGTCTCTTGACCCACAGGTTATACAACGTTAGGCCAAAACGCCGGTTTGCTAGAGACTCTGGTTTGGCAGCTTTGAGGAACGCTTCTGGAAGGCTGAACGCTGCAGAACGCTGCCACTTCTCTTGGCACATTGTGCATCTGCCATTGTGAGCGGCTGACGGATTGAGCCGTGTGTTGCCATGGCGATGATGGCTCATGTTTCCCAGCGAGAGAGAGAAAAATTTCCTCCTCCACCAAACACTGCAAACGTGCTCAAACTCCTCAGGTCACCGGGATTTCAGCCGAAAAAACACCAGATCACTGATGGTAACACTTTAGAACAGGGAGCACTTATTCACTATTAACTACGACTTTTCCCTCAATAAATTCTTAATTTGTTGCTTATTAATAGTTAGTAAGGTAGTTGTTAAGTTTAGGTATTGGGTAGGATTAGGGATGTAGAATAAGGTCATGTAGAATAAGTCATTAATATATGCTTAATTAGTACTAATAAATGGCTTAAATTCTAGTAATATGCATGCTAATAAGCAACTAGTTAAGAGACCCTAAAATAAAGTGTTACCTCACTGATGACTGGAAATACAGCAGTCTGTGCGTCACATTTCTGCTCATCAGCAACATTTCAGTGATGTTGCATTTGTTTTTCCCTCAAACGTGACACTGGTTTCAGCACGAGCGGCAGAAATCACACTTTCATATTTGGAAATTTACCTCAGTTGTGTCTGATTTTGAGCAGCGTGACTTTAGGCCTGAGTAAATTATTTTTGTGTGTCAGTTTAACTCTGCATTTGTCAGTATTTATGACAGTAGAAGTCTAAAGTTCTTCTATTGTCATAATAGTACAAATATAGTATCATATCATAATGAAATCTGGTGATGATCAGGATGGACCGTTTTACTCAGTTCTGTGTTTTTATATTTACTCAGCTCTAGAAATGTAGACATTACAATAGACTTTTTTGTATTTATGACTAGTTATAGATACTGTAACTCACACACTAACCTTAACAGAAAACATTCTGTGTTTTTTACAGCTGTATTTACTTCATTTTATGCTGTTTTTACAATTGAGGATGTTCCCAAAATAGGTTTGGTCAGGTCTAACTAATTTATGGATGCAAATTTGTCCCTATAATATGGTTGTGTAGGTACACACACACACACACACACACGCGCACACACACACACACACACACACACACACACACACACACACACACACACACTCATTCAGGTCAGAATTATTATTGTTTCTAATTCAATTTGTCATAATTGCTCTTTAGATTTACTCTTGCTGTGAATCATAAATAATGTATGAATTGCATTATATGTAATACACAGAAAGGTGTAGTAATGCATATTTTATGAAATATTGGGTCACACTTTATTTTAAGGTCCAAATCTCACTATTAACAAACCATTAACTACAACTTTTGCCTCAGTAAACTCCTAATTTGCTGCTTATTAATAGTTAGTAAGGTAGTTATTAAGTTTAGGTATTGGGTGGGATTAGGGATGTAGAATATGGTCATGCAGAATATGTGCTTTATAAGTATTAATAAACAGTCAATATGCTATTAATAGGCATGCTAATAAGCAACTAGTTAATAGTGAGAATTGGTCCCTATACTGAAGTGTTACCAAATATTGTTTAAGATCTTGATGTCAATTAGGTGTAGATGTTGTGAAACTCAGTTTGTGACAGCAGAGGATGATATATTCTTCTAATTTACAACAATGAAACTATGATATCGTATTAAACATTTTGTAATTTGATGATGGTCTTGTGATGATCAGCATTGTGTTTTAAAGATGCTGGTCACTTTCTGTCCATGTCTTAAAGGTCATGTGACGAAACCCACAGAAATTGTGCGGCGTTTGTCAATCACCTCAAGATTTGCTCTTGTGTTTTTCGATGCTCGTGTGAGTTTTGCGTTTTTATTTGCACCGCCCACAGATCTCCTCCAGCCCACCCTGATGGTGGTTCTGCACCAGAAGCCCGGCGAGATTGGAGAAATATGAAATATTTAACGCAGCCCGTGCTCGCAGTGACCTACTGAGAGAGAGCGAGCTGTTTATCAATGCCAGAAATAGACTTAATGTTGAGAGGATCCAGAGACGCCACGCTGTGACGGACGCAGGACGCTCTCGTTGTGAGAGACTGCGATCGGCTAGCGTTTCCAGTGCGATTGTGCTGAGTCAGGCGGTGTGTGAATTACCCAGCATCCCTCAGACGCACCAGGCTCAGGTGAGCAGCTGTGTGTACAGGTGTGTGTGTGTTTGCACAGTGATTACGGCCGCGTTCAGCAAACACCTCTGCGTTCAGCTCACAAGAAGCTGTTCTTCTGACCATAGTGACACCATTATGCAGCGATTCATTATGAGAGTGTGCTGAAAGGTCAAAGGTCACAGCCTGAACATCAGCGTGTTTGTTATATAACACTGAAACCAAATGAGATGCCCTTAAAGGGATAGTTCACAATAAAAATTCTGTCATTTACTCACCCTGCAGTCATTACAGACCTGTGTGAGTTTCTCTCATCTGTTGAACACTAAGAGCCAGTTTTACTAACAGCTTGCACCAGCACAAACTGTCTTTTAGCTTTAAAATAGTACTGTCAGATTTACTAAAGACACACAGTGAAGAATTAGCGCTGAAAAGACGTGGACACCTTATTGAATATGCATTTGTAGGAGTTTCTCTTTAAGATGCAAAATTTATGGGAGGAGAGTAATCAAAATGAATCACGCAATGAGATTTACTAACATTTGTGCTCGTCTGGTATATGCGCCATTATTTAGTGCCCAAAAAAAGCATGTCTTATACTATTTTGTGCTTGAAATGGCTGCAAGTATTGTTGCTAGAGGAGGCGCCGCAGAGAACAGAGACCATGTGCTAGAAGGATTTTTTTCCACATGTATTAATTTATTTGGAATGCCAGAAGAACACATTATCCGAACATATCATTTGGAAAGCCATGCTATTTTTAATTTGCTTCAGGAAATAAAAGACGACTTGGACCCTCAACTAGGAGTCACACAATACCAGCTCTATCAAAACTTCCAGCAACCCTTCATTTTTTGGCCTCCAGTTCTTTTTAACATACTGTGGCTTCTTTATTTCTTTATTCTTTATTTGCGACTGTTATAATTTGCGCTGTGCTTGGTATATTGCTTTGGTTGATATGTAAATGAGATGTTGTGTCTGTGCTCTATAATTTGCGTGTTGTTAGTAAATCACCTGCAGAAATTTCCACATCCATCCAGCTGTTTTGGAATTGTGCTCTTGCCCTAATTTGCCCTGTTTAGCAAAGCTGGCCCTATAGATGATGTTGGCAACCAAACAGTTGATGGTCCCCACTGACTTCAATAGTATTTTTTTCCATACTATGTAAATCAGTGTTTACACACATTCAGTGACTGTTGTTTGATGGAGTTCAGTGTTGGTGTAGATCTATTGTATGAACTGTATTGTGGTCCTGCAGTCAGACTCTGCGCACTAGTTTGAGTTGGTTTAATGCAGGATGCATGCAGCTAACCGTGTAATTGCATGCATTGTCAGTGTGTGTGCATAATGGTGGTCAACCGGTTTAACTGGGTTAACTGTTATTGCACTTTATGTGGATTTGTTGTTTCAGATTTTCTGTCTGTATTGCAGTGTTTAATTGT
Organism: Spinibarbus caldwelli; assembly: GCA_039654775.1. Taxonomy (NCBI): domain Eukaryota; kingdom Metazoa; phylum Chordata; class Actinopteri; order Cypriniformes; family Cyprinidae; genus Spinibarbus; species Spinibarbus caldwelli. The sequence continues at coordinate 71,122 of CM077267.1, read as the reverse complement.
TAATCACCGTTTTATTTGTACATTTTGTACTTTCTGATCTTAATGAAGAAACCTGCTGTGATCCTGCACTGGTTCTGATGATGATGATGATGATGATGATGGTCTCTGTGGAGTTGCTTTCATGCATTCAGCAGAGGCTTTTATCCAGTTCAGCTCATGGCTGTGTTAATGTGGTTTGATGTGTGATTGTGATGAAGGATGTCGTTCTGTGTTGGTCCTTGGAGATGTCCAGCAGAAGCTGCGGCTTATGTTTATTTACACTGATCTCAGTGATGTGTGTCCAGCAGCTGCACATCAGACACCTGAGAGCAGCCCCACAAAACTGTAAAATGATTTAAACCTAGAAAAACATGTACTTGAAGTACTAGTCTATTAGTATTAGCTGTACACGTCAGCAAATTGGCCCAAATATCTAATTAGCATTTACACACACAGGCTGGTAGGAGTGTAACGCTACACAAAATGATGGTTTGGTACTTTGACTTTAAATAAAATAGTGTAAATAATGCTGAAAGACACTCTTCATACTGCAGTTTATGGTGCTATTGTAAATGAAGGAAGTGCTTCCACTTTTAGATGCAAAATATTTGAGCAAAATGTATTTTTTAGTCAGGATTTTTGCACTCCCATTCTTTTGTGCTCCATCTGTTTGGCATGTATGTATGTGATGGTGCATCTTCTGTGAACTTTAACAGAGTCATTTGCTGTAGAACAAGCCTTTCTGCAAAATGGAAATACTGGTGTGAGTTTCTAATGTTTACAAATAATGAGACAACTGTAAGATGTGAGTGTTCCAGTACTGTGACAGTGTTCCAGTGATTTACAGTGTTCCAGTGAGTGACAGTGTTCCAGTGAGTTGCAGTGTTCCAGTGAGTTATAGTGTTCTAATGAGTGACAGTGTTCCAGTGATTTACAGTGTTCTAGTGAGTGACAGTGTTCCAGTGAGTGACAGCGTTCTAGTGATTTACAGTGTTCTAGTGAGTTAAAGTGAGTTACAGTGAGTAGCAGTGTTCCAGTGAGTGACAGTGTTCCAGTGAGTGACAGCGTTCTAGTGATTTACAGTGTTCTAGTGATTTACAGTGTTCTAGTGAGTTAAAGTGAGTTACAGTGAGTAGCAGTGTTCCAGTGAGTGACAGTATTCCAGTGAGTGACAGTGTTCCAGTGAGTTACAGTGAGTTACAGTATTACAGTGTTCTAGTGAGTGACAGAGCTCCAGTGAGTTACAGTGTACTAGTGAGTGAGTGTTCCAGTGAGTTACAGTATTACAGTGAGTTACAGTGAATTACAGTGTTACAGTGTTACAGTGAGTTACAGTGTTCCAGTGAATTACTAGTGAGTTACAGTGTTCTAGTGAGTGACAGAGCTCCAGTGAGTTACAGTGTTCTAGTGAGTGAGTGTTCCAGTGAGTTACAGTATTACAGTGAGTTAAAGTGAGTTACAGTGTTCTAGTGAGTGACAGTGGTTCAGTGAGTTACAGTGTGCTAGTGAGTGAGTGTTCCAGTGAGTTACAGTATTACAGTGAGTTACAGTGAATTACAGTGTTACAGTGTTCCAGTGAGTTACAGTGTTCCAGTGAGTTACAGTGTTACAGTGAGTTACAGTGTTCCAGTGAGTTACAGTGTTACATTGAGTTACAGTGATTTACAGTGTTCTAGTGAGTGACAGTGGTTCAGTGAGTTACAGTGTTACAGTGTTCTAGTGAGTGACAGTGTTACAGTGAGTTACAGTATTACAGTGAGTTACAGTGAATTACAGTGTTACAGTGTTCTAGTGAGTGACAGTGTTCCAGTGAGTTACAGTGTTTCAGTGTTCCAGTGCTGTGGGCAGATGTGTGTGTTCATGAGAAACTGTCTGTCTCACACAGATGTCAGTTCGTCCTGTGTGTGATGGTTGATGTGTTTCCATCTGTGATGTTTGCTGCGATCATGTGTTGAGCTTTAACTGAGATCAGAACGAGTGTCGGATGCAGGGGGTGATTTTCTCTGAAGCTACTTTTGGACTCAATCAATATGTGCTGCAAACGCGTGTTGATCCTTTCCAGCTCTCAGGAGGATTGCGCTCACACCTCGTCTGTGTCTCAGAGGGCCGTCGCTGGCGTCATCGCTCACAGCTACAGCTGCTCTCCAGTCCATCTGTCTCTCAGCCTGTCTGTCTGTCTGTCTATGGTAATGTACTCATTGTCTCCTGCATCAGTCTTTGTCTTCTCAATGGCTTCATGAATATGAGTCTCTCTCAGTTTTTGTTCAGTGTTATTTATGTCGTGTCCATTTGGCCGTCCGCTGACACAAAGCACGCGGTTTATTCTCTGAATAAATATGAGCGGACCTGAATGAGGCGTTAAAACACACATCGGTGTGTGTGAGGGGGTGTGTGTGTTAATTTTCTCTCCCTGTGGGTTGTAAAGCAGGTTGTCCAGCTTGCTAATGGATCGATGGCTGCAGAGAGAGACAGATGCACAGATGGGCTTGTTTTATCAGGTTCAAATAATCTTGTCACGGTTATGTTCTGACACACCTGTACGTCTGCGATTCCTTTTCATCCTGAGCAGGTGCACATGGATTCAGAGGCATAACGCGTCTGTTTTCCTCTTGAGTGACAGTGAGATGAGACACACAGCGCTCAGACAAGAGTGAGACAGGAACAGGAAATACACCACAGAGAGACACATGTGAACATGACTCAACATGGGACAGACAGACAGAGAGAGAGAGAGTGTTGGGCTCAGGTTACGGCTGTTAGAGAGAGTTAATTAATCACATCAGTAAATGTTTACACATCTGTGACACACACACACACACACACACACACACACGACGGAGCGTCTCACTGGATTCTCTTTTCTCAAGCGACCTGGAACATTTGTGCCTGAAAATTTCCAGACAATATATAATCGTATCATTTCATCTAAAGACTTTATGGCTGAATTAACCATATAAAGCTTGATATTTTTAATGCAGCAGTCTAATGACAAAATATATTTAAAAAATGTGCATATGTGTTTTTATTTTGTATTATATTTGCTCCATCGGGCGTTTATGGCTCATATAGTCAGTCAGATATAATGAGAATATGGAGAAAAAACAGCTCAATTTTATTCAGACTCAAACTGAGCAAAAATATGAATTTGCTGCAGATGCTGATATTTATATGATGAAATTCTGCTGCTTGTAATGTAAATCAATGAGATTACAATGAGATTATAACAGTACTGCAGATACTGACATAAAATGATCTAAATATCAGTCGTTGCTCTATATCTCCAATAATATGTTTTAGTAAGATGAGATTGAAATGATCCAAACATATAATGCAATGCTGATTGAGAGATGAAGAAATAAACGCTCCTCAGAAGATGTGAGATGAAGATCATTCCTCCGCTGAGGAACAGTGAAAGTAAAGCTTCTGGAAACAAACGCTCCTCAAAAGATCCTGATGATCAGATTCATGTATTTATAATCTGAGTAGGATTACAGAGTACAGTCTGCTAATTAAACTAATTAAATTGAAAATGAAAAAATTAAATGATTAAGCAAATGTTTTGAAAGCTTTTTTTAATGTATGATGGGTTACTACTAATAATCCCTTATATGTATATGAACTAATGAAATCACAAATGTAAACGAATCAATAAAACAGTCATTTCACAGTAATAGTGCTGATGAGAGAGTTACAGTAGATGCTGGTCGCCACTTTATCAGCCATGTTGAATGTGTGTTGTCATAAAGTAAAATCATAATGAGACAGTTGTATAGAATTATGGGTAAGAGTCAAAGGTCACACTGAAGGCTTCAAATGTTTAGCTCTCTCAAATATGATAAGAAGGCTCAAACGCAGTGAACGCAAAATGTGGTGTAGAATTTAATGTTTTATTCTAAATAACCCTTTGAAACACAAAATAAATGCTGGGAATCAACAGAGACAGGCTGAGACTTTGATAAGAAACAATATTTCAAAATAAGATGAATAGAATTTAATTAAAGTGCCATTAAACTGTTAATTATATTATTAGTCCTATGAGAGCGATGGAAACACACAACACCTGACCCTGAGAATCAACCACTTTCAGTGTGTGTGTGTGTGTGTGTGTGTGTGAAGTTCAGAGTGTAAATAAGTCATCTTGCACACACAGGTGAGGCTCTTTCACACTAGGCCCGTAGCTGCAGGCTGAATCTGTGTGATGTCAGAGTTCACGCAGGTGTTGTTCTGTGCGTGTAAAGTTTACAAGGACAAACGCCACAGTATCACAGGTGTGAAAGTGGAATGAAACAATCACAGCGATTGTAAAGTGTCTCTCAGATCGCAGACGTCTTTACTGCTCATGTGATCTTCAGTCACTCTCACAGCGGCGTCAGTTCAGCGTTAGAGTAATAAATGATGAAGGTTTACTAATCTGTGCCGTGTGACGGAGGAATCCTGTTCATTTATACACTATAACAAACATAAGTGTTGGTTTATTCATCTTCTGACCTCTGTGTTGTGTTTTGTTGGTAATGTTATTCTGAAACACGGAATGTAGTTCACTCACGGAATCATTTATTCAAACAGTTTGTTCAAAAACACTGATTCATTTAGAACTAAATGCATGGCTGTCTTTATAAGTGAGTCGTTGAATCATTCATTTAACTTATTGGTTGTTGTTCAGAGACATGTGACGGATAATTCTACTTTTGTTTGATTTTGTTTATAACTGATTTCATTGGTAGAGCAAAAACAGACAAAGTAATGGGAAGTATTGTGTCAAATCTAAGTTACTCAATACTAAATTCTTTATTTCTTGTACTGTAATATTAAAGGGATAATTCAGCATAAAATGACCGGTCTGTCATCATTTACTACCCCCCTCATGTCTTTCCAAAGAAGATGTTTTGAAGAACACTGGGAACCAATCCACACTCTTCTAGCCCTTGTGTGTGTGTGTGTGTGTGTGTGTGTGTGTACGTGTGTGTGTGTACGCGCGCGTGTGTGTGTGTGTGTGTGTGTGCGTCAGTAATCAGAGATGCGAACTGCTTGCTGTGTATCCGCTGAAGGCGATGCTCATGAAGTGAAGTGACATGTGAATTGACAGACACCGTCCCTCTGAAAGTGTTTCCACTCTTCCTCTTAAACGTGCTGTCACTGGAGATCAGAGTCTCTCTCCTGAGTGTCAGGCTGCATTTCTCTCCTCGTCTGGGTTTATTTTATTCACGTGTTAACAGCCTCTGTCACCTCCAGTCCAGCTGCTCTTCTGTCCACAGGTCACTTACTGATCACCTGATCAATAATCTCATTAGTCAGACGCTGAACTGCACCTGCTCGTCACCATGGCGATGCTGTCACTCTCCACCTGTACCTGTCCTGAAGAAAAAGGATCCTCAGGATGCTGAGGACGGTTGCCAGGGTGTTGCTATGTGGTTTCCAAGGAGTTTTAATATTGAATTTTGTTCAAGTTTATATCCCTGAATATTTTCTTAAAATCGCCATTTCACTTATTATATTCTGTTATATAATATATAATAGTGTCTTTAGGGGAACAGAATCATTATTTGAGGAGAGTCAGTGCTTTACAGTACGTGTGTGTGTGTGTGATGCACTGCCAATTGAATTACCTGTCTGTCTGTTGGCAGTGACTAATGACACCAGAATTATTCTTCAGAGTCTGTCTGTCTCTGAAGAGGAGGATATTGAGGTAAAGAGAAAAATGTCATTCAAATATGAAAAGATAAGGAATTCATAAGACAGCTTTTTATTATTTGCCATATTACATTCAGAGTGCATGTGCAATGTGATGCGTGAGGTCAGAGCTCGTGGTGATGGTCAAACGATAGAATCGGGTCAGTTCAGATGAACGCGCAATGAAACTCAGAGTTTGCACAAGTGTGACAGGAGGCTTTTGCAGGCACTTTCTCGTCTTGGACGCTTCATTTTGATAAAAACACACTCCTTGTCTCCTTTCTCTCAACCTCCCATGAAGCCCCATGAACTCTGTACTCCAGTATGACCAGTGTTGGGGAAAGTTACTTTTAAAAGTAATGCATTACAATATTGCATTACTCCCTAAAAAAGTACTTTTTATGGAAAGTAATGTGTTACGTTACTTTTTCTCATCTGTGCTGTGATAAAAATGTTCTATTTACTTTCATTCCCTCAAGCTGTAAATTCAAACACAAACAAACCTTTCAGCTGTGCTGCCATTCTAGATTGCATGAAGAATATGACACAGGAGAAGAAAGTTCATCACTCTTCAGCAATAACAAAATGGAATTAAATACATAAAGGATAATTGTGTAATTTAACATATTTAATTATTGCAGGTTTGCATCATATTCTGAGTTTGTATTTCACTGTTTCACTGAGTACATGCATGTTCACATTCAGTATAGAGCTACGGTAACCATGTTTACTTAGGGCTGTCAAAAAAAAATCTAATTTCGAATATTTGTTGAATTTAAAATAAAAATCCACAATTGAATGCAAAAACGTTGCATTTCAATTTTAGGTCTGTGTCAGGCAGCTTATCAGTGGCGCACGAGATGCGATGACGATGTAAGTGTCGTTGCATTCTAATGCTTTTGTTAGTCTATCCAGCTGAAGCCACTAGATGCAGCGCTGCTGTGTTGTTCATTCAAAATATTGTGGAAAAAGAGAACATCAGTGCGGAGAAGATCTTGTTTACGTCAAAACTGAAACCAAGCCGTTCACACAGAACACATATTTTGTGCATTTTCCAGAGGGACAACAATCACCATTGCACCCGTCGTCTCACACAAAGAGTCACATGTTTAGAAAGCCATGTAAAATAATGCAAGTTCAACTCAACTTTGAAAAAACATATCTCGATATCTCGTTTTTTCCCCATCTCACTGCATCTCATGTTTTTAATTGAAAAAAGTATTCTGTGTGATTGGCTTTTGGCCCTTTGTATTAAACTATGCATACATGATGCTGTTTTGTTTATAGTTGTTTAAGCAACTTAATTAATTATAATTGGTTTATAAACATTATTTTAAGCATTATTCACTTTTTTTCACAGATAGTCATGTTATTTTATTGCTTTGAATAAACGGTCTTAAGGAATATTTTGCTTGATGTGTCCTCTTGTGGCGTCAGGTGAGAAGCCTAAAGCTTTTTTTCACCTTAACTGAAATTATGCATTTTAAATTCGAATATAATTCGAATATTGTTAATATTTAAGTACAAAATTCGAATTTAGTTTTTCAGCCATTTTGACAGCCCTAATGTTTACATGGCGCACACGACAGACAATAAATGTGACCCTGGAGCACAAAACCAGTCATAAGGGTCAATTTTTTTTATTGAAATGTATACATCATCTGAAAGCTGAATAAATAATCTTTCCATTGATGTATGGTTTGTTAGGATAGGACAATATTTGGCTGAGATACAACTATTTGAGAATCTGGAATCTGAGGGTGCTAAAAAATCAAAATACTGAGAAAATCGCCTTTAAAGTTGTCCAAATGAAGTTTTTAGCAATGCATATTACTAATCAAAAATTAAGTTTTGATATATTTACGGTAGGAAATTTTCTAAATATATTCATGGAACATGATCTTTACTTAATATCCTAATGATTTTTGGCATAAAAGAAAAATGGATAATTTTGACCCATACAATGTATTTTTAGCTATTGCTAAAAACCCTAACTTAACCCTAACCTGTGCTGCTTAAGACGGATTGTGCTCCAGGATCACAAATAGGAAAACAAAGTAACTTGCGTTACTTATTTGAGAAAGTAACTCAAATATTTTGTTGTAAATTAAAAGGTAATGCATTACTTTACTAGTTACTTGGGAAAAGTAATGACTTTGAAAAGTAAACTTTTCAAACTGAGTATGACGTTATAGTGCGGTAAAGATGAAGATAAATGGGCTTTTTGTTTTGGAGGGCTGATGGGTCCACAGCGGTTCCAGGTAATCAGGTCCACACATGCTCACTGATCCAGTCTTTCTCTCTTTCTCCTTCCAGAACCTTACAGAATTCCAGATGGAGCAGGATGTCGAGAGCACCGTCACGGTCCGACAGCCCAAGCTGCCCAAGCAGGCACGGGACGACGTGCCCAAACCACTGCAGGACAGGGAGCGCGCCAAGCAGAAGATCCAGCGCTACGTCCGCAAAGACGGCAAGTGTAACGTGCACCACGGAAACGTGCGGGAAACCTACCGCTACCTGACGGACATCTTCACCACTCTGGTGGACCTCAAGTGGAGGTTCAACCTGTTCATCTTTGTGCTGGTTTACACCGTAACGTGGCTGTTCTTCGGCTTCATGTGGTGGCTGATCGCTTACATACGAGGAGATCTGGAGCACATAGGAGACAACCAGTGGACTCCTTGTGTCAACAACCTCAATGGCTTTGTGACGGCGTTCTTGTTCTCGATAGAGACGGAGACGACCATCGGCTACGGCCACAGGGTGATCACTGATAAGTGCCCCGAGGGCATCGTGCTGCTGCTGGTGCAGTCGGTGCTGGGCTCCATCGTCAACGCCTTCATGGTGGGCTGCATGTTCGTGAAGATCTCGCAGCCTAAGAAGCGCGCCGAGACTCTAGTGTTCTCCACCAATGCCGTCATCTCCATGCGTGACGGCCGGCTTTGTCTGATGTTTCGCGTCGGAGACCTGCGGAACTCACACATCGTGGAGGCGTCCATTAGAGCCAAACTGATCAAGTCCAAACAGACCAAGGAGGGAGAGTTCATCCCTCTCAATCAGACGGACATGAACGTGGGCTACGACACCGGAGACGACCGGCTCTTCCTGGTGTCTCCGCTCATCATCTGCCACGAGATCAATCAGCACAGCCCCTTCTGGGAGATCTCCAAAGAGCATCTGGCCCATGAGGAGCTGGAGATCGTGGTGATCCTGGAGGGCATGGTGGAGGCCACAGGTACGTCGCTGAAATCTGCAGTCGTTTCATTGCGCTCAGAGATTACATTTACATGTCGTAGGTTTGGAAGATGCTTTTATCCAAAACCGCTTGCATTGCATTGAAGGTGTGCATTTGATCAGTTCATGCATTCCCTGGGAATCGAACCCATGACCATGGCATTTCTAAAGACATGCTCTACTGTTTGCAGTAAGAGATTACACTTGCATGTAATGCATTTGGCAGAAGCTTTTTTCCAAAGTCACTTGCATTGCAGGTATGCAGTGGATTGGTTCATGCATTCTCTGGGAATCAAACACATGACCGTGGCATTTCTAGAGACATGCTTTACTGTTTGCACTCAGAGATTATGCATACACAGTGTGTTGGGAAAACACTTTTATCCAAAACTGCTTGCATTGCATTGAAGGAGTGCATTTGATCAGTTCATGCATTCCCTGGGTATTAAACCCTTAACCATGGTGTTTCTAAAGACATGCTCTACTGTTTGCATTCAAAGATTACATTTACATGTAATGCATTTGGCAGATGCTTTTATCCAAAGCAATTTGCATTGCATTGGAAGTATACATTTGATCAGTTTGAGCATTCCCTGGGAATCAAACCTGTGACCATGACATTGCTGGACATGATCTCATGTTTGAGTCCAATGAACTTCTTATACCTCAGAGATTACATTTACAGGTACTGCATTCATCAGTTGCTTTTGTTCAAAACAACTTGCATTGCATTGAAGGTGTGCATTTGATCAGTTCATGCATTTCCTGGGAATTGAACCCCTGACCTTGACATTGATTTGAGCTACAGGAAGTTTGTTGCACTAAATAGAAAAAACTCCATAACTGATCATATTAAGCAGAACTCAGACTGAATGAGCAATATCAGATGTCTAATTCCAGGGCTCCAGACAAAAAAATCGAGTGAGGAGCCATTGGCTCCTATAAGAAAAAAAAAACGTAGGTGCCAAATTATATTTTTAGGTGCCACAGAATAAACGTGTTTTATTTATTTTATTTTATTATTTTTTTAACATTTCAGTCATACTGTCATGTGTTTATGTCTCATCTTTTCCTGACTTTAATCCATTTTGTAGATGAAGGTTCACTTAAAGTGGGAACTAAAGCTCTTGTTCAACTTGAAATAAACAGTCACAAAGAATTGTTTATTACACAGAATCTGTACCAATATCATGGACCATAAGCATCACTTGTCCACTGAGTGTAGTTTGGGCTCCTCCTCAGTGCATCCTATAAATGTTGTCATATGTCTTTCACACATTCAGTCTGTTTTTCTTCATTAGTAAAATGCAATTTTATAGGAGGAGTTGAATCATGTAGACAACAGTATAAGTAAAAATATTAATATGCGATAGTGCATAAATATAGCAAAATGCTCTTCTTTATAGTTATTATTTCTAGCTGAGCTTATGGACACTGAATGGTTATTCTGAGGTAAATGTATATAATGTTTTAATGTTTACAAGCTTTACATGTTTTCCACAGTTTGAAACACTGAATGAGCTTTTACATGAGACATTTCCGTAAGTTGTACTGAGTATTTCTTATAAAATAACCTACCTCTTGATGTTAATTCATGTTAATTATGTACTATAGTAGTAAAGAGAAAGATATAATGGGTTCACTGCCGCTTGAACTGAGGTGCTAAAGTGATCGCACCTGGCACATTAAAGAACGCCAAAACCATATTTATTGTTTGAATTTTGTTATGAATTTGGCATAATTTTAAAGCTGATACTTTGTTTATTAAAAAGTAACAAAGCACAAAGCTTTTTGCGATTACTGGACGGCAAGTGCACTTCAAATAATATGAAGATCACTCATTAACAGAACACAGCATATAGACTAGAGCTTGATAAAAAGAAGCCATATTAGCATCGATTATAAACGAGAATTGCTATGATATTGTTAATGTCCACAAAGCTGACAGCTTTACCTGTTGTAGTTTGTTCAAGTTGTGCATGAAATAGACGCTGCTTTTCTGCACTTTTACTTTGCACGTCTCATAAGAATTGGTTTTTAAACTTAGATGGTTTAAAGCAATTGGTTAAAGTTAACTCATTGGTTTTTACAGTACTGTTGTACTTGACACTGACAGAATATTGCTGACAGTGTTATCACAATATCAAGAAGGTAACTGATGCATTACAGTAATGTTAAAACAGATATGATCAGGTTACTTGTTCATGAGAGTTGCTAGCAGGATAACTAGCATTCACCAGCAGTCAAATGTTGAAATTATGTTTCTTATAAAGCTGTTCTGATCTAAATGCTTCAGCTAGAATGACTCAATCTAAACAAAGAAGAAGCTCAAATATCATTTGTGTGTGCTCTTTAGATGAGTGTCACAGATCACATGATCGTAAAGGGACCGTTCACATTAATGCATCATCATTTACTCACCTTCATGTCTTCAAGTGAAGATGTTCAGTGTTTGGGTGAACGAACAGCATCCTAAGAGAAAGACTCTGAAACAGGAGCGAGCTCACATCAGGACTCATGATATAAATATAGTGCTAGATCAATACACAGTGGCTTATAAGTGCTCTGTGTGCTGGGAAATATCCCAGAAATCCCACTGGAGTCCAGTACTGGAAGCACGATAGATGAGCCTGACGTGACCTCGTGTGTCTGTGGATCATTAAAGGCTTTGAGCTTCAGATTTCATTCCCACTTTCATGATCCGTGTAGGTTCGGCGGCTCTTGTGTGAGGGTGGAAGGGATTCGGAGATCCGTCGTGACAGGCACGCGGGTGTAGAAATGCTGCTGTCGGTTCAGACGAGTGAAAGCTGACCTAACACCATTAGAAGACCATCGAGTGTCTCACACTTTCTTTACTCCTCCAGTTTTATTTGCAGAAGGCCACTGTCAAAGAAACCTGGGCTTCCATACCACCTCAGCAGTGCCACAAACTGATCACCTCCATGCCACGCCGAATTGAGGCAGTAATTAAAGCAAAAGGACCCCCTACCAAGTATTGAGTACATATACAGTAAATGAACATACTTTCCAGAAGGCCAACAATTCACTAAAAATGTTTTTTTTTTTTATTGGTCTTATGAAGTATTCTAATTTGTTGAGATAGTGAATTGGTGGGTTTTTGTTAAATGTGAGTCAAAATCATCACAATTAAAAGAACCAAAGACTTAAACTACTTCAGTCTGTGTGCATTGAATTTATTTAATACACGAGTTTCACAATTTGAGTTGAATTACTGAAATAAATGAACTTTTCCACCACATTCTAATTCATTGAGATGCACCTGTAGATAAAGAACCAGAGGATGGAAACTCCTCAACACAACCATCTGTGTCAGTTCAGCTATTACTGTTTCTGTGGAATAGATGGACGCGTCTGCGGCTGCTAATGTTTTCCACCGTGTTTAATCACCTGTGAGACTGATTTCAGTAGTAAACCCATCCAGCTTCAGTTCTATGAGCTGCAGCTCGGCGCTAAAATAGTCTGAGTCACGTCACGCAGCTCATAAATGCTGCAGAAATGGAGGATCTTCTAGATACAATCAGGCAAAAAAAAGCAGCGCGTTTGCTTTCTCTGCAACTGTGATGCTATTTTGAGGGTTTGTGAGTGCGGTTGCCATGGCGACAAACCCACTGACATTATATAACAACGTTATCTAAACCGTGCCGCCGGAGTATTGCTGTTATTATGATTACTAGAGTTATGATGATGCACGCGATTGATCCGTCATTATTGCGGCAGGATTCTCAGTCAGTCATGCGAGCGAAGGCCTTGTTTCTTTGAGGAGTTTGAGCCATCCTCGTCTCTAGTTTACACCGGCGCTGCAGACATTAACTTGAGCGCAGTGCATCTGAACTTTCAGACACTTTTCCTGGAGAGAGAAAGAGAGAGAAGTGTTCTTCAGGATTACTCGCGCTTGGGTTTATTGTGTCGCTGCAGCTGTGATGCGGTGAGGTCGAGGGAGATCAGGGCATGACTGGGGAACGGGAACAGCTGCTGGTGTGTTCACTGATGACCTGTTGCCATGCGGATGAGAACACGCATGAGGACACGTGTCATCACTAGACACATGTCGACAGGGGCGCGCTCATTCTGTAGGTTCTGCGGCAGCTCTGTGTCGTGTCCTGAGGCACAATGAGCCTGTGCGAGTGTGTGAGTGTGTGTGTGAGTGCATAAGCTTGTGTGAGCATTTGTGTGTGAATGTGCAAGCATGTGTACATTTGTGAGTGTGTGAACACGAATGTGCATGAGTGTGTGCGTGTGACTATATGTGAGTGCGTGTGAATCTGGAAGCATGTGTGTGAGCGTGTGCAAGTGTGGGCATTTGTGTGTGTGCAAATATGAGCGTGCAAGTGTGTGTGAGCATACAGCGGTGGCCAAAATGATTAGAACACTGTATTTTCAGCAGTTAAAAAATGGTTTTAAGTCAGTTATTTCTATCTTTTGCTGTAGTGTGTCAGTAGGAAATATCAGTTTACATTTCCAAACATTCATTTTGCCATTAATTGTAATAATCCAGTGAGATTTTTGAGATCTGATCTGATCATCATCAGTCTGTCTGGAATGACATGAAGAAACAGAACAAACTGAGACAGACTAAATCCAGAAGAACTGATGCTTCAAGAAACCTACCTGCAAAGCTCCTGAGAAACTCTGCTCAAGTGCACCGAGAGCAAAAGCTGCTTTAAACACAAAGGATGCTCACACCAAATATTGATTTCATTTAGTTCATAGAAGTTAATTGATAAAGAAAATCTATTTATGACAGCATCCTCATTTTACAGCATTTTTCACAAGTGCTTAAAACGTTTAACAGTACTGTAGCTTTGCAGGTAGGTTTCTTGAAGCATCAGTTCTTCTGGATTTAGTCTGTCTCAGTTTGTTCTGTTTCTTCATGTCATTCCAGACAGACTGATGATGATCAGATCAGATCTCAAAAATCTCACTGGATTATTACAATTAATGGCCAAATGAATGTTTGGAAATGTAAACTGATATTTCCTACTGACACACTACACCAAAAGATAGAAATAACTGACTTAAAACCATTTTTAGCTGCTGAAAATACTAGTGTTCTAATCATTTTGGCCATCACTGTGTGTGAGTGTGTGAGCATGTATGCATGTGTGTTTGATGCATGTGTGCAAGTGTGTGTGTGTGTGTACGTGTGTGTCACTGGAGCCCTTCTGGAGGGCCGCAGCAGTGGTTTCTTGAGCTCAGGCTGCTGTCTGCTGATAACAGCGGCTCACCTGCGACACCAGCGCAGGACGCAGGGATTTGGCTTAAAGCGTTATCTCACACCAGATGAATGAAAGTTCTCTAGCAAACTGTATATCAAACAAACACGCGGCGCTCTCGCTGACGGACTCTGTGTGTTCGGCGGCGGCTCATAATGCGCTGAAGAGAGCGTAATGCAGTGGAGGCTGATGATGATGCAGCTCTCTCCATGATTCCTCACGACAGAGCGAGACTCTGAGACACGCGTTATATAAGCCTGCTGTGTGCACAGTTCCTCTGGGCTGCGTGTTTGTTTCTGAGCTCTGAGACGCGCTCACAGATGCGACACAGGGTTTGGATTGTGACTGGAGACGCTGACCTTTGAACCCTAGGCTCATTCAGCGTGTCGCTCAGTGTTCCTGTTACACGTTGGTTCTGGATCTAAATGAACAGGAGTTACACAGGCTGTGAGGATGGATGTTTACTGTTGTTCTGTTTTAAGCTTCTCCATCACATCCTTGTTTTCTACATTTATCTTGATTCATTTGACATACAGCACAGTGTTTTATCACTTCATATTTCTCTGGAAATGAAAGCACCGTACTGATGAGTTTCATATCCATGAGGTGATTTTTTTTGTAATGTTTTGGGTGAATATCAGTGTTTCATTGATCAACACTCAACAGAACAGACTGTACATCTATCACAATCAAATATGCTGAACGTTTGTTGTTCTAACCGGCTCACACACACACACACACACACACACACACACACACGTGTTCTTCACTCATTATCTGAGTTATTTCACCGCGGTATGCTGAGATCATCAGGAAACCGTTGTAAACAAGACAGAAAGAGCGCACGAGTTTCTCCTCAGCTCAGTGTCATCACATTCAAGCAACTGAAACATTCACACAAAGCAAACGTTCAGCACAAATTAAGCTTTCACTCGATGTGAGTCGATTAAAGCCAAAGTCAAACGAATGACATCTCAGCTCAAACAGCTGATCCGTTTTGAGCTCATATGAATGTTGTTTGCATTGTAATATTTAGTCTTCAGTCAGACTGAGATGATGTGAAATTATTTCCAAGATGTATATATATATATATATATATATATATTCATTAAATAACAAATATTTTTATAATATTTATTTCTTGTTTTAGAGCTAATATACCCAAACAACTCAATCACTTAGATTTTTTTTAATATAAAAATCAAAGACTCTGTTGTGTAATAGGTTCATTTCCTTATTCTGACCACCAGATGGCCGCAGCTGTGAAGAACACTTTGTACTACAGTTTATGGTGCTGTTGTTAAATGGTGAAGAGAATTTCTTCCACTTTTAAATGTGAGATATTTTAGCAAAATAAATATTTTATTATTTTAGCAGAATATCTCAATAGAGATCGCTAAAATCCAACTTGCAGGTTTGTCGATATTTTGAGATCATCAGTGCTTTTCCCAGCCCAGAGAGAGTGTGTGTGTGAATGGTTGCCAGGTTGGGAAGATTAAGCAAAGCATTGGGTAGAAAATGTCTGCTTCTGAAAACTTAGGCAGCTGCCTCAGACGCCTACACTTACTTCACTATATTACAATAAATCCTAATCTATTCATGACAAACTATATAAGGTTTAAGACTCCAAAACAGATATTTTACCACTGTTTTTTGTTACAATTTATGTAGGAACAGTAATAGATTAATTTAATCTTTTTTCGTTGCCTTTTTCCCTATCACGCTTTACAAATCATCATATATGTCTCCCTGCAGCACAAAAGCAGTCATAAGTAGCACAGGTATATTTGTAGCAATAGCCAACAATACATTGTATGGGTCAAAATTATCCATTTTTCTTTTATGCCATCATTATGCCAATCATTATGATATTAAGTAAAGATCATGTTCCATGAAGATATTTTGTAAATTTCCTACTGTAAATATATCAAATCTTAATTTTTGATTAGTAATATGCATTGCTAAGAACTGATTTATATTGATTTTCTCAGTATTTAGATTTTTTGCACCCTCAGATTCCAGATTTTCAAACAGTTGTATCTCAACCAAATATTGTCCTATCCTAACAAACCATACATCAATGGAAAGATTATTTATTCAGCTTTCAGATGATGTATAAATCTCAATTTCAAAAAACTGACCCTTATGACTGGTTTTGTGCTCCAGGGTTATGTATCAATTATATAGCAATTGAAAGCTTAAAGCCTCAAAATTCATCCTGTCAAACCCATTTTAATATTGGACATTGCATTACCATGGAAATGGTGCTTCAAAATCATATTACAAAATGTATTCGTTCATGAATTATAACAATTTATGTTTGGTGAGTGCACTTTCATGTCTATGTTCAAAAATGGGGGTGACAGTAAAGAGGTTAAATGCAGTAAATCATGCAGCCCAGCTCTGTTTTTGCTTTCCTCAGCTCTGTTCTGGTTCTGTGTGTTCCCTCAGGAATGACCTGTCAGGCGCGCAGCTCGTATGTGGCCAGTGAGATCAAGTGGGGCTACCGCTTCACACCCGTCCTGACGCTGGAGGACGGTTTCTACGAGGTCGACTACAACAGCTTCCACGATATCTACGAGACCAACACTCCCAGCTGCAGCGCGCGTGAGCTGGCCGAAATGACCGCTCGCTCCCGCCTGCCGCTGACCTGGTCAGTGGCCAGCAAACTGAGCCAACAGGGGCTGCTGGACTCGCAGGAGAAGAGGAGCAGCGAGGAGGAGCTGACCGAGAGGAACGGAGACGTCGCCAACATTGAGAACGAGTCCAAAGTCTAGGAGCACACGCCAGTCTCTCCTCGCCTCTGCGCTGCCGGACGTTTGGCTGAGGTCAAAGCTCAGAGGTCAGAGGTCAGCTCAGGAAAGCGCCTCAAGGCGGGACACACGGACCCCCATCTCACGCGCTTCTCTTTTTCTCGCCCCGAAGGATGCAGGCGGGCGACTGCATGGTTCCCGAAACCAGTTTTTTCTTAAAGATAAGAAATGATATTTTCAGATTTGTAATTCAAAGATTAAAACCTATATATGTATATGGATAAATATATATATAGATCTATTCTAGGGCATTTGCATTTGTATTTTTTGTATATATATCTGTTGGGTTTGAGGTGTGAGGTTGTTTGATACGGCACGGAGTCGTATATTCTGCCTTCTGGAATAGCGACAGACATATTTATCCATGCATGTACAAGTGGTCCCTGTAGTCGATGACTCTGATGTACATAGTTTGCAGTACTGTAGGCCATACTAGCAGATACACAGCAGATGCAAACCGGAAAGAGGACAGTGGTGCGCTCGTGTTGCATGAGATTGTGGGGCTGATGATATGTGTGTGTGTGTGTGTGTGTGTGTGTGTGTGTGTGTGTGTGTGTGTGTGTGTGTGTGTGTGTGTGCATGTCTGCTCCAATAACCTTCCGTATCGTCATCAGCCATGATCTTTCTCTCCCTTTGCTCTTCCTTTAACTCATTGTCATAATTGGATGAAGAACTTCAAATGGACCTGATGTTGTGTACGTTTGCGCGAGTCTCTCTCTGTGTTTCTGTTCGTTCGGTCGAACAGAAGCAGCTATGGTGGCCAAGAAGTGCAAAACAAATCACAATTCTGAAAACAAAATAACAAAAATGGTAACACTTTATTTTAAGGTGTCCTTGTTACACGTTACATGTGATTACTATTATAATAACAATTAATTATGCATAATTACATGCAAGTAACCCTAAGACAAGCCCTAATCCTTACTCTAACCATTCAGTAAGTACATGTAGTTAATTAATATTACTCAGCACTTAAATGTATAATTACACTGTAACAAGGACACCTTAAAATAAAATGTAACCCAAATTACAAATACAAATCTAAAAAACAAAATAACTAGTCAGAAAGCACAACAACAAATTCGAAAGCAAAATAACAAGTTTGTTTTTTAAATTTGCATTTGTGTTTGTAATTTGTTGTTTTGTTTTCAGAATTGTGATTTGTTTTGCACTTCTCATCCACCGTAAGCAGCAGACGTGAGACTCATCAGCGTTCACTCGCACACGAGACCAAAGAGCTGAACCCTCACGTCACTAACGAACGCCTCACCGATTAACGATTACAGCACGTGACTGACGTATTTCATTTAACACCAGTGAAAACGGGGCTGCAAGGGACGGATAGAGTCGCTGTCGCAAAACACGGTTCTGAATGGAGATCACAGACGAAAGCAAATCAATGATGATAATGATCATTAAGAATCACAAATGTCCAAGAGATATTTAATGACAGTTACTTGTGTAATGTGAAAACAGCACTGATCTGGTGACTTTAACTTTTTCCCCGCCAAACATTAATCATTTCACAAAACTTTCATGGCCCCCAGAATATTTCGTTGAATGAATATCTGAACATGCAATATGTCAACAGAAAGAACAGAGCCTCTGCTTTTAAACAAAAAACCTGTTTTATTCTAGCTTCATGCTATCTTTTTTATCAACTCTTGAATGTGGGTAAGTTTAATGAAAAAAACAACATTTTGAACAAAAGCGTTTTTGTCCAAAACTATGTCTGGATCAGATTCAGAATGATGATTTAAACATAGAAGAAGTCGATCGCTTCATCAGCACATCCAAAGCTTTTTCCTGGTCAGTTTTTCCTGGACATTTCATTTGGTAACGTAAGGCAGATTTGATTTATATAATGATTAACATTTGATTGTGATTGCTTGTTTTTGCAGCTTCTTCGCAGTGTTTTGATTCAGAGATTCTGTTTTCTTTCAGAAGATGTGTAATAGTGCCTCCTGCTGTATAACAGTAAAAACAAAGAAAGCTGGAAAATTCCATCAATGGCAGGGAAAGAGTTAAAGTTATGATCAAATGTTCTTTTAGTAACATTAATAGAATGTTTGCTCAAAGTTATCTGGTCTTTAATAACATTCTCAAAACTTTAGCACTGGAACGTTACTTGTTCATGGGAAGTTTTTTCTAAAATGTTTTAGGTTGAATGCTCATTTAACTTTTGTTTTAAATGTTACTTGTCTCCAAATGTTCAGAGAACATTTAAAAGTAACATTCCTGTAATGTTTGCAAAATGATAAAATGTTCCCTTCTAACATTTGCATGGCCAAGAAAAAGGTTTTGAAACATTTTTAAAAAACTGGACATTTTAAAAGCATTAAGAAATAACTTTTTCATAGTTCAATGGGAATGTTAGGATAACATTCTTTAACCATATTTTTGTTAGCTGGATAGGCGTTATATGTCTAATAGCATTTGTAAAACCACACATGATCTGCACTACTGAACAGAATGACACACTAACATACTCCAATTGTGCAATGAACACCAGAGCACACTGCATCCCACAATGCATTGTGATGAATCTCCATTGGGACTCATTATTTGATCAGACTCGCAGCAAATTGAATTAGAAATGCAGAATGAGCGTTTTTATTTTGTAAATGATGAGGTGATGTGACAGCAGTGTATGTTTATGATGGACTGATGTTTACTGCTGTAAACGAAGCACACTGTACAGTGTTTACGGCGGTGAGCTGGAGTCCAGCAGCCTCGTTTCCATTCCCGTCAAATCAAAAACACCGTCTGTCCTGAGATCAGTCTGTAACGCCCAAAGCTCTCTTGCTCCACCGTTACAGCCCGGATTCTGCTGAAACTCCTTTCCATTGCCACTTTTCATCTCACAATTCAGACTTCTTTCTTGCAAGTTTATATCTCACAATTACCACTTTTTTTCTGAGAATTGTTAGTTTATTTCTCTTAATTCAGACTTTTTCCCCCAAATTGTTAGTTTATATCTCAAAACGTATACAGGTGCATCTCAATAAATTAGAATGTCATGGAAAAGTTAATTTATTTCAGTAATTCAACTCAAATTGTGAAACTCGTGTATTAAATAAATTCAATGCACACAGACTGAAGTAGTTTAAGTCTTTGGTTCTTTTAATTGTGATGATTTTGGCTCACATTTAACAAAAACCCACCAATTCACTATCTCAACAAATTAGAATATAGTGACATGCCAATCAGCTAATCAACTCAAAACACCTGCAAAGGTTTCCTGAGCCTTCAAAATGGTCTCTCAGTTTGGTTCACTAGGCTACACAATCATGGGGAAGACCGCTGATCTGACAGTTGTCCAGAAGACAATCATTGACACCCTTCACAAGGAGGGTAAGCCACAAACATTCATTGCCAAAGAAGCTGGCTGTTCACAGAGTGCTGTATCCAAGCATGTTAACAGAAAGTTGAGCGGAAGGAAAAAGTGTGGAAGAAAAAGATGCACAACCAACCGAGAGAACCGCAGCCTTATGAGGATTGTCAAGCAAAATCGATTCAAGAATTTGGGTGAACTTCACAAGGAATGGACTGAGGCTGGGGTCAAGGCATCAAGAGCCACCACACACAGACGTGTCAAGGAATTTGGCTACAGTTGTCGTATTCCTCTTGTTAAGCCACTCCTGAACCACAGACAACGTCAGAGGCGTCTTACCTGGGCTAAGGAGAAGAAGAACTGGACTGTTGCCCAGTGGTCCAAAGTCCTCTTTTCAGATGAGAGCAAGTTTTGTATTTCATTTGGAAACCAAGGTCCTAGAGTCTGGAGGAAGGGTGGAGAAGCTCATAGCCCAAGTTGCTTGAAGTCCAGTGTTAAGTTTCCACAGTCTGTGATGATTTGGGGTGCAATGTCATCTGCTGGTGTTGGTCCATTGTGTTTTTTGAAAACCAAAGTCACTGCACCCGTTTACCAAGAAATTTTAGAGCACTTCATGCTTCCTTCTGCTGACCAGCTTTTTAAAGATGCTGATTTCATTTTCCAGCAGGATTTGGCACCTGCCCACACTGCCAAAAGCACCAAAAGTTGGTTAAATGACCATGGTGTTGATGTGCTTGACTGGCCAGCAAACTCACCAGACCTGAACCCCATAGAGAATCTATGGGGTATTGTCAAGAGGAAAATGAGAAACAAGAGACCAAAAAATGCAGATGAGCTGAAGGCCACTGTCAAAGAAACCTGGGCTTCCATACCACCTCAGCAGTGCCACAAACTGATCACCTCCATGCCACGCCGAATTGAGGCAGTAATTAAAGCAAAAGGAGCCCCTACCAAGTATTGAGTACATATACAGTAAATGAACATACTTTCCAGAAGGCTAACAATTCACTAAAGTGTTTTTTTTTATTGGTCTTATGAAGTATTCTAATTTGTTGAGATAGTGAATTGGTGGGTTTTTGTTAAATGTGAGCCAAAATCATCACAATTAAAAGAACCAAAGACTTAAACTACTTCAGTCTGTGTGCACTGAATTTATTTAATACATGAGTTTCACAATTTGATTTGAATTACTGAAATAAATTAACTTTTCCACGACATTCTAATTTATTGAGATGCACCTGTACTTGTTTTCTTAGAATTGTTAGTTTATATCTCAAAATTCAGATATTTTTTCTCACAATTGTGAGTTGTCAAAATTCAGACTTTTTCCTCACAATTCAGACTTTTGATTTCAGAATGCAGACGTTTTTTCTTAGATTTGTGAGTTGAGTCACACTTATCTTTGTTATATTTTTATTCTGTGGTGGAAACGAGCTTCCACAGGGTTCTGATGTAAGGCGGACCATGCCGTTTCATCTGTGACTCGGTTCATATGAGCAACACATCAGTCTGGAGGGAGTTTCAGACAGAATCAGACGAGCTCTTTCAGAGAACGTGTCCTCCAATAATCCTCTAGAGTAAAGCCTGGAACATTTGGCGCTCCGTACGTTTGATGAAGTGCCCTTTAAAGCGCCCTGCTGATATGAAGCCATTCAGACACGTCTCACGTCACATCAGATCCACCAGGCCATCATTCCTTCATTTCTGTTGAGTTCCATCACTCGAGAAATATGAAATCAGGAATATGAACATTTTAATGTCTTCAGATCCTTCTCTAAAGCTTATTTCACAAGCCATAATATGGTACATTATACACAGTGTTTATACAGATTTCATTCTGATTTTCTTGTTGATTTAGATAATTACCTCTGTGTCACAAGAAGCTCATAAATAAACCATATCTAAATATTGACTTTGGGGTTTTTCTCTCTGTGTGAATGAGTAAACAAAGGGTTATGTGCTGATTCTTCAGTGAGAATGAATCAAATGAATCGAGTGAATCTGCCTCGTGTGTGAATGGTGTCTAATATAACCGTTTGCAGGTGGTTTTACAGCGATTATTGGTCTCTGCTAGTGATGATGGTTAACTGATTACACTGACATGTTTAATAATAGTGTTAGCAAAAAAAAACATTATCTATACATCGTTCATGTAATGTTTTTTCTGAAATATTTTAGTTGGACTTGGTTTTAAATGTTACTACTTGTTTCAGAGAACATTCAAAAGTAACATTCTCATGTTTGCAAAATGATACAATGTAAAGTTACCATAACATTCACATTATGAAGAAAAAACGTTTTTTAAAACTTTTTTTTTTTAACACTGGATGTTTTAAATGTTCAGAGAACATTCAGAAATAATATTTCCATAACTTAATGCGAATGTTAACATAAGGTTCTCAGAAGGTATTTTTGTTAGCTGTGCATGTCTAACAATCATAATAATTCTTAATCTAATGATGGCGTCTAAACGGGTTTGTTATCATAACTGAAACAGTGACTTGAGTAATGAGTTTTAATATTGCACTGAAACAGCAGCTGTTGTGAGACACAGATGAGATCTCTCCTCAGGATGGTATCATTTAAGAATATTATTTTGTATTTATTATTTAATACGGCAGCAGCAGGAGCGTCAAACTTAAAAAAAAAAAAATTGTCAACTTTTTTTCATTTTATGGACTAAAAGGTACAAACCCAACAAATTTAAGAGATTTGTTCAAGGGTGCAGGTTTGATTTTGGCACTGGTGGGATTATAATAGCAGACAACAGACATTTAATTGTTTGATCAAAATCATTGCTAGGGACAATTCAGTAGTGTCTGATATTGGTAGGAACATGTCAGAGCGTCTCTACTAAACTCTACAGCCTTGAAAATCATAACAAGTGATATCTGACTTTGGAAACTATAGTTCTGTCCTTAAATATGAAGAGATCAAACAACAGATTAATGAGTTACTCCAAATTTCACTAAAAGCTTATAGATGTAATATAATTCAGACACTGAAGTGAGTTGCTGTTTTTGTTTCTTCTGAAGAAGATTCATTCACTTGTTTCCAAGTATATGAAAATTAAAGTTCTGTTAATCCTAAAGCAGTGAAAACCATGGTTAATTTTCTCAAGGGATTTGTATTTGTGTATTCTTTCTTTCCTTCTTTCTTTCTTTTGTCTTTGTTTTGTTTTTATATCTCTACTGCCTTAATGGTTTGATGTTTTCAAGATTCAAGAGCTTTATTGTCATATGTACTAGAGTACAATGAAATTCTAACTTTGTTTACTCCTCTCGAGAATGACAGGGTAGACGGGGAACAAATATAACTTACACGGACAATACAAAATATGTATAAAAAATATAGAATATACAGTAAAGTAAGTACAAATATAAATAATAATAGCATAAAAAAAGAAAGTGATGAAAGAGAAAGAAAAAGAGAAACCGTATGCTAATTAAAAAAACAACAACTATCAATAAAAAAATCCTTACAGTATAAATGTACAGTGCAAGTAGCAATTAAATGACAATTTTAAAGTGCCAGACTTCATGAGGGTGAAGAAATTGTGGATGGGATGGGTGGTGTCCTTGATGATGTTGCAAGCCCATTTGCAGATCCTTTTATTGCAGATGTCCTGCAGTGAGGGGAGATCAGTCCCTGTGATTTTCCGGGCCAGCTTTATCACCCTCTGTAAAGCCTTTCTGTCATGTGTTGTGCTGTTGCCAAACCACACAGCAATGCAGCAAGTTAGCACACTCTCCACAGTGCTTCTGTAGAAGTTATGGAGTATCTGTGATGACATGCCAAATCTCATTCTTTGACTGGCCTTACTTACTAGTTTCACTGTGTTTTCTGTCCACTTGAGGTCCTCACATATGTGTACATCAAGGAACTTATAGCTGCCCACTCTCTCAACCTCAGTATCTCCGATCAGCAGAGGCTGATAGACACGCTCACTCCTGCTCATGTCCACAACCATCTCCTTGGTCTTTGCTGATGTTCAGTGTGAGATTGTTGGCCTCACACCATGTGACCGGTTCAGACACTTCTTTCCTGTATGCGGTCTCATCATTGTTTGTAATAAGACCAATGACTGTGGTGTCATCTGTGAATTTTATGATGACGTTGTTTGGATGGATAGCAACACAGTGGTGAGTGAAAAGAGTGTATGGCATTGGGCTGAGTACACAGCCCTGAGGAGCACCTGTGTTCATTATGATGGAGCTGGAGGAGAAGCTCAGTATTACACAGTGCAGAAGGCAGGCCCAGGTTATACAGCTTGTTTATGAGTTTGGAGGGGATGATAGTGTTGAATGCCGAATTGTAATCAATGAAAAGCAGTTTGGCGTAGCTGTCTTTATTTTCCGGGTGAGTTAGGATTTTGTGAAGGGCAAATGAAATGGCATCCTCTGCTGATCTATTAGGCCTGTACGCAAACGGTAATGGGTCCAGGGTGGCTGGTACAATGCTTTGAATGTGTTTCTTGATGAGACTCTCAAAACACTTCATGAGAACCGGTGTGAAAGCCACAGGTGTGTAGTCATTCAGACCTGAAATTGTGGCTTTTTTTGGGACAGGGATGATAGTGGTGGACTTGAAACAGACAGGGACTGTAGCCATTGAGAGGGAAAGATTAAGATGTTTTGTACTGTTTAATAAAAAAAAAAAAGAAATCGAAAAAAAAGATTCGCTATACGCACTAGTCCCAATCTGAATCAAATGATTCGCGAACCTGCTCCGAAGCTCCGATCTGAATCAAATGATTCGCGAACCCGCTTCGAAGTTCCTATCTGAATCAAATGATTCGCGAACCTGCTCCGAAGCTCCGATCTGAATCAAATGATTCGCGAACCCGCTTCGAAGTTCCTATCTGAATCAAATGATTTGCGAACCTGCTCCGAAGTTCTGATCTGAATCAAATGATTCACGAACCTGCTCCGAAGTGGTGAATTTTGCGACATGGTTTAACTGATTCGGAGTTTCGAAAAGCTCTGTTCACAATCACTACGTGCATTACAAGTGATGTCAAAATTCGAAAATGAATGGCTCTTTTGATCTGTTTTTTGCTAATAAATCACTTACACTGAATGATCGAAATCACGAGTTTGAATCAATCAGAACGGTTCCAGCGTAAATGACTCTGATTTTTGCGTCTTCAGTCATGTTTACACGACACTATCAGCACTACTACTGGCTCAGCTCTCTAGATTTATCACATTAACTGAAATAACCCAGATAGCACAAGATGTCTGCTAAAGATCTCTTGATCTGGAAAGCATCTGCTGTCTACAAACGTCTGACAGACGTCTTTCAGATGTCAGTTTTACATACATTCTAAATCATAACCATCTTAAAGACATCTAATAGACGTCTATTTGACTTCTAAAAGGAAACATCCTATAGACGTATTGCAGATGAGCAAACACCCTAAAAAATACATCTTGCAGATGTAAATGCAGACGTCAAATAGACGTCTCCGAGATGTACGCGTGCTATCAGGGAAGCGAAAAAAGTATATTTACAAATTAAATATCCATATTTCCGTTCCAAAGATAACTGCTTTCCAACACGATCTACGAACATATTCAGGTGAGGTAACCGGTTTACTGCTAACTAGTGTCTTTAACTTCTCAGGTAATATCAGTGGTATGACCTTCAGATGTGGCTGAAATTACAGCAACATATAGTCACTGTATATCAGAAGGTATGTCATAGCGTCTCTACTAAATTCTGGATTTGTTTGTTTGCTGGCCAATGAGAAAGAACATCTCTATAACATGAACACACACACACACACACACACACACTGGTTTTATGGGTTCATTCCATAGGTGTAATGGTTTTTCTACTGTACAAACTGTATTTTCTGTTCCCTTATCCGAACCCTACCTTTCACACAAAACTACAGGCACTTTTACATTTTCAGAAAACAGTTTAGTATGTTTTATTATATCCATGTCATTACACATGTATTCGAGAACATACACAAGCTGCATTAAAATACATGAATCTCTTTAATTCTCATTATTTTTCCAAGCAAACGTTCTGTTTCACATCCTGCGACAAAACTTTCATTCTGTTTGTTGTCAATGAGAAATGTGTCATTCAAAACCTTTGAGACCGGCCAGTTAACTGAGTATCAGGTCAAGTACTAATCATCTTCTAATTTGATAATACTCACTGCATTGTATTTAACTCAGAATTTAATTCTTAATTTTAGAATTCAGGGGTGTATTTCTTCAGATGCAGTGGCTCTGTCGCAGACTGTCTTCTCCAGCCTCTGCTGCCCTCTAGCGGTGAGAATCAGATGAGCTCACTCATTCATATACACTAGTTCAGTGATTTAGAAAACACACTCTTGTTTTTGTACCATACCAGTATTTTCCAGGGCAAGTCAAAAGCCGGATTGATTTTAAATATTTATTACAAATATGGAATATATCGTTAGGTTCCATAATTATCAATTCCAAAATGAAATATTTTAAAAACCCTTACTAAAGTTAACCATGGATTTTCTTGATTATTGTCGGGCGGGTGCACGCAGGACACGCCCACCTCTCAGCACGTGCACGAGCGCGTCTTCATCAGTGTGCGTCAGTCTGAAGATGCTGCCTGTGAGTTCAGACGCGGGTTCTTTGATCGGGTGAGAGTTTATGATCAGCTCCTCTGTGTGGTCATGTTTTCGAGTCTTCAGCCTGAGTAACTGGCTCTCTTGTGTTCTCATAGCTGCCCTGTGATCTGGAGACCCTGGGATCTTTCACCAGGACAGACGCAGATCAATAAAGTGACTGGTTTGAAAGACTTTACTCTCTGTATTATTGATCTCAGAGTCGGAGAGTGCAGAAATCACATCTGATTAGAAGCCAGCTCTTCAGCTGTGTTCTTCAGCTGTGTTCTTGTGTTCTTCAGCTGTGTTCTTGTGTTCTTCAGCTGTGTTCTTGTGTTCTTCAGCTGTGTTCTTGTGTTCTTCAGCTGTGTTCTTGTGTTCTTCAGGTGGTTTCTGGAGGCTTGAGGCGAGTTCAGACGTCTGAAGATGTTTTCCATCATCCTGTGAGGTCTGATGCTCTTTCTCTTCATTCAGAACTCAAGAACATTTCAATGTTTGTTGGATGTTTAAAAATAGGCAGCTATAGTTATCTGTGAATGTTCTCTAAACGTTGAAAACGTCCAGTTTTTAAATGTTTTTAATTGGGTCTTTTTGTTAGGCTGTGTGAATGTTCCATTGTATCATTTTGCAAACATTATGTGAATGTTACTTTTGAATGTTCTCTGAACACTCTGAAACAAGTAGTAACATTTAAAAAACGTTAGATGGATGTTTTTGTGCTAACGCTTTGAGAAAGTTATTAAAGACCACATTACTGAATGAATGTTCTGTTAATGTTGCTGGAAGAATGATTGTTCATACACTACCAGTCAGAAGTTTTTGAACAGTAAGATTTTTATTGTTTTTAAAGAAGTCTCTTCTGCTCACCAAGCCTGCATTTATTTGATCCAAAGTACAGCAAAAACAGTAACATTTCAAAATATTTTTTACTATTTAAAATAACTGTTTTCTGTTTGAATATATTTAGGGCCCCAGCACCGAAGGTGCTATATCACCTATTGTATCTGTTAGATTTCTTCTTCTTCTTCTTCCGCTCTTGAGTCAATGGCAACCCATAGAACCGCTTGCGGGAAAGTTGTGAAATTTGGCACACTGATAGAGCACAGTGTTCACATTAACCACAGCAAATTTGGAATCTCTAACTCAAACTCTCTAGCGCCACCACTTGTCCAAATTTTCACTCATGTTTATGCTAATAACTTTTGAACCATAAGGCACAAAATGAAAATTATTTTTTCCTCTGCATCCTTGGCTCAAGCAGAGTTGAATGAATTCCTAAATTTAAAAATCGAAAGGTTTAGTTTTTCACTATTTTTAATTGTTCGTAAAACCTACTTTTTGTCCTAGACGGTTCGTCCGATTTTCACCAAAATTAGCTCAGATCATCTACAGACCATGCTGGCAAAAATTTATGGAATTCAAGTCGATTAGTCAAACCGTTCTCGAATAACGCGCGAACGAATTCTACAAAAAGCACGCAAAAATGGATCTGAGGCTATATCTCCGCAAGGGTTTGGTGTATTGAGACCAAACTTGGTTTGTGTTATAACAAGCATGACCTAAGACTTCCTGCAGTGTTTCGGCGCTGTGCCCCCTAGTGGTCAGGAGATATGAAAAACGCATTTTTGCTTATAACTTCTCAATTGTTTGGCCAAAAATCACAAAACTGGTCTCTTTAGATTCGGTGCATCATGCCGAGTCGAATGATTTTTCCCATGTCAGCCATTTTGGTCGTCGACCATTTTGAATTTTGTAGTAAAATGCTATATTTTACAAACGCATTGACGTATCATTACAAAACTCGGTATAGGTCATCAGCACGATGCCCTGAAGGAGCTTGAGAAGTTTCGAGCCAGCGCCACCTAGTGGTAAAAAAATATTCACATGCTTATAACTTTGGGTGTGGTCGACTTATTTTCACGAGAGTCACCTTTTTAGACTCCTGAATCCTTGCCTAGTCCAGCGGTGCGAAGCATGCCAGGTTTTGCCTTATGGTTTGTGCAGCGTTGCATTTTAGCGCTTAAAAAAACATTTGCCAATATCTTACAAACTGTTACTCGACACAAAACCACACGAAACCACCATAGGAAATTTGGAAACTTAGCGTGCCGGCTATATGCTAATGCCCAATTGCCAAAATTTTGATAGTAAGTGCCACAAAAATGCAAACAAACTCGGCAGTCTTTTTTTTTTTTTTTTTCTTCTCATATATAAAAATGTCTATAACTCCAAAACAAAATGAGGGATTTTCACCAAATTTGACACACATATGTATGGGCACACTCTAAGGACACACAAAAAATTTGGTGGGATTGTGCCTCTTGGTGGTGCTATAATTGAACAACATGAAATTGCCATTGACTACAATAGAATATTATGATGTAAAATGCTATATTTTTCGAATGCATTGGTGTACCATTGCGAAACTTTGTATGGACCATCGAGACCATGATCTGAAAGTATTCAAAAAGTTTTGAGACAGTGCCACCTTGTGGTCAAAAGTTAATGAAATTTCAAATAAATGCTAATAGCTTTCTGTGAATTTTGTCTATTATAATGAGACTGGTATTAATAGATTCCTTGGGTCATGCTGAGAACAGTAATACCAATGTTGCTATAGTCAGCCAAACTTCCTGACCACCATTTCGATTTATGTTGAAAACCTCTTTTTTTTTTTTTTTTAACTCCTCCTCAACCGTTTGTGCGATTTTTTTTTTTTTTTTTTTTTTTTTTTTTTTTTTTTTTTTTTTTTTTCACCAAGTTTGACTCAGATCATCTTCAGACCATGCTGACAAAAAGTTATGGACTTTTTGTTGATAGACCAAACGGTTTTTGCATACCACAGCAACGAATTTGAGGCATGATGCCAAAATGACAGTTGAGGCTGTATCTCTGCAATGCTTTGGTATATTGACACCAAACTTTGTGTGTGCCATTGTCACCTCACACAGAACACACAACATCGATTTGATAACAGCGCCACCTATTGGTCAAACGTGATAAGCCAATAAATTATATTACTAGAGGTTTATTTATGATTTTTCAGCCGTTTTGACTAAAATCATCCTAAAATGGCTTCAATTACTCATTTCTGCAGTTAGTCTAATGCTTGCTTCTGTAGTGCTTGGCCCCGTAATTGCTGCTTGCAGCTATATTTTATTATTATTATTATTATGTTGAAAACAGCTGAGTAGAATTTTTAAGGTTTCTTTGATGAATAGAAAGTTCAGAAGAACAGCATTTATCTGAAATAGAAATCTTTTATAACATTATAAATGTCTTTTTCATCACTTTTGATCAAATTAAAGCATCCTTGCTAAATAAAAGTATTAATTTCTCTTTGACTGGTAGAGTAACTTTGGGAGAACATCAGAGTATGTTCTCTGTTATCTGGGCGTTGACTGTCAGTGAGTTTGTGTGTTTCTGACGGGTCGCCTCCATCCGCAGGCTGTTTCTGCCCAGGTCTAGGATGCAGGAGTATCTGTCTCATCTGGGCCGGACGGTTTTGGCCAGTTTCCCCGTTCAGGCCACACTGCACTTTTACAACGATGAAGACTCCAGCTCTGAGGAGGAGGATGAAACAAACACTTACTAACCTCCGCACGTCTATAACAGGAACTCACTAGTGAGCTGAGAGTGAAGCACAGCTGTCAGGAAGCAGAACACTGTTTAGGAAACAAGCCTCGTGAATGGAGACGGGAAACACGGCAGTGTGTTTCAGGATCCGCAGGAACAGGATTATCACCTGAAACCAGCAGAAATACAGCGCCTTCAAACACCAAACACACCTTTGATCTCAGGAAGATCCTTCACATCACGTATGGGAACGTCCTTGAAGGGATAGTTCACCGAAAATCAAAACACTCATTTACTCTTCCTCAAGATGTTCCAAACATGTATGAGTTTCTTCTGTTGAACATATAAGATATTTTGAAGAATGTTGGTAACCAAACGGTCCCCATTGACTTCCATAGCAACCTTACGAACGGTTGTTTGGTTGCCAACATTCTTCAAAATATCTTATGTATGAGAAAGGAACTCATGTGAGTTTAGAACTTGAAGGTGAGCAAATGATTAGAATTTAAATTTTTGGGCGTTTCATTTGTATGTTATTGTTGGAATTCATGCATTTTTGTTAAAATCTAAACACAAATAAAAACAAGATTGCTCAATATGCATTTGCATCCTCCGTTTATTAATAATTATAACAGCATATAAACTTAAAAGCGGGCTTTTGCATATTAAGATGATTGATAACAAAAGTGTTTGAATAATGCAAAGAAACACTCCAATAATAGACTGTATAGAAGTCAGTTGCTTCCATAAATGTTTAAGATGACTCAAAGGCTGTAAAAGTCAATTCAACCTAAATTATATTAAACTGACTTTAAAAACTGAATTTTGCATAACTTAAAAGTGGGAGAAAAAAAAAAGATTTATCATATACAAACCAAAATTTATTCAGACACCTTCAACATTTCTCACATTATCACAGTTTATTTGCTATAGTTTAGAAAATGGAAATAAAATATGAGAAGAACTCAAGAGTTAAACTGTGTCAGAACAAATTCATCTTGATAATGTCAGATAACTTTGATAGAAAGCTATGTAACAAAATTTTACTGGTAGTCCACTGTATGAAGAATTTTTGGGTATAATGTCACAGTTTACTTTATTTTGCTCTCCTCACTTACATAAATCAACTATAGTGTCCTGCACCCACTAGTAAAAAAAATATCAAAAATTATATCTGATGTCTGAATAATTTTTGGTTTGACTGTAATTTGTTTTGCAGTGTAATAATGATTTAATAAAAGTCACTAATCTAATTCATTAATCAAACATTTAGCAAACAGTAGTGTGTTTTTCTCTGTGGGGTCACGGGGTCACGGGTCAAACGGTGACTGGCCACTCGACACCCGTCTGTTTGCTCGTGTCTGCATGAAGCCGCCGCAGACTGATGGAGCAGATGATGGCAGATAGTGAGGTGACCGTTTCACTTCTAGTCTGAGGTCACAGAGGTCACACTCTGACCCCAAACCACCACATCAGGAGTCTGGTGTTTGAGAAAGACACTAAAGCTCGTGTTGTAGAGCTTTATTAAAGTGCTTTCGTCACATGAGTCTCTCAGGTCTGCCCAAGGGTCAGCAGGTCAAAGGTCACCTGACGGTCAGATCTCAGGCCTGTCGCACAGCTGATGGATCTGATGGTGTAAACCCTGAGCAAATGCTGACACGCATCAGTGTGATCGAGGATCCAGGTAAAAGACACGGTTTATTTCGCTGATGGGAACGTCTCTGAGACGCGGAATCGCTCCTTCCTGACCCGCATCTGCACGCTGACTCTTGGCGTAGTGATCTAAACCAGTAAACAAGCAATGAACGAGAGATCATTTGATTTAACCCTCTGGTTTTGTTCATTTGGGAGTCACACTTGTGTTGTTCCTGGTAGCCATAATCGTGTAATAATTTTATTTTTGTGAAATTATTACACTAGATTTCATTTCAATAATGTTTTTCTTCAATATTTTGCATTTTGAGTGTATTTATTTATTCCTTCCCTTTTTAGCTTAGGTTAAAAATAGAGCAAAAGTATTTAAAATCTATTGAATTAAGGCAGATTTGTTCCACCTTGTGGAAAATAATAATGAAAATCATATGTAATATCATGTCGTATTGTTCCAATGAAGTAGTGATCATTAAAATTTCCAAACATTTTTTTTTTTTTCAGTCTAAAATGACCTAACAACACCAGAGGGTTAACAATCCAAGACTTTTCAAATCACTTGAAATTTTGGTAAAAACAGAAGCGAGAGCTTCATTTTTGGCTGATCAGCGGTGTAAAAGCGCTGATGTTGTGAATGAGCTGCTCACCTGTGATGTTATCGACAGATGCGAGCGGAGCGGTGTTCATCATGTTCACGCCGAACAGCAGCACTAAACAGGTGGTTAAAGTGACCAGCAGGTAGATGGGTGCCGCCAGAGCCCAGTATCTGAAACACAGGTGTAATGAACGTCAGCCTCGGCTCCACGAGCACATCAACACAAGCGAGATCAGATTCACTCACTTCTGAGGCCAGTAGGTCAGTCCAGCGGAGTGAAGCCACGCGTCAGGAACAAACGCCCAGACCACATACAGAACTGATCAGATCAATAACAACAACACAATATATTAACACAAGTTATTTGATCCAAAGTACAGCAAAAACAGTAACATTCTGAAACACTTTTACTATTTAAAACAGCTGTTTTCTATTACTCCAGTCTCCAGTGTCACACGATCCTTCAGAAATCATTCTAATATTCTGATTTGCTGCTCAAGATACATTTATTATTATCAATATTTAAAACATTTACAGGATTCTTTGATGAATAGAAAGATCCAAAGATCAGCATTTATCTAAAATAAAAAGCTTTTGTAACATTATACACTATACCATTCAAAAGCTTGCAGTCAGTATTTTTTTTTATTTTGAAAGAAATTATAGAAATTAGTACTTTTTTTTTTTAGCAAGTATACTTTAAATTGATCAAAAGTGATGATAAAGACATTTATAATGTTACAAAAAAATTTTTGTTGTTGGGAAGTAGAGATGGAGTAACGTTAGAGATGGAGTAGAGATGATGTAGAGATGGGGTAGAGATTAAGTAATGATGAAGTAGAGATGATGTAGAGATGAAGTAGAGATAATGTAGGGATGAAATAGAGATGATGTAGAGATAATATAGAGATGGAGTAGAGATGAAGTAATGATGAAGTAGAGATGGAGTAGAGATGAAATAGAGATGATGTAGAGATGGAGTAGAGATATTGTAGAGATGAAGTAGAGATATTGTAGAGATGAAATAGAGATGATGTAGACATAATGTAGGGAAGAAAAAGAGATGATGTAGAGATAATATAGAGATGGAGTAGAGATGAAGTAGAGATGAAGTAATGATGAAGTAGAGATGGAGTAGAGATGAAATAGAGATGATGTAGAGATAAAATAGAGATGATGTAGAGATAATATAGAGATGGAGTAGAGATGAAGTAGAGATAATGTAGAGATGAAATAGAGATGATGTAGAGATAATATAGAGATGGAGTAGATATAAAGTAGAGATGGAGTAGAGATTAAGTAGAGATGATGTAGAGATAATATAGAGATGGAGTAGATATAAAGTAGAGATGGAGTAGAGACGTACAGAAGGCGAACTGCGAGCCCAGAAACAGCACGAAGCCGTAGATCGCTCTCTCAGGCAGAGGAGAAGGAGAGTTCTCCACCATCATCAGCACTCAGAGCACACTGCCCGACAAAACCTTCGATTAATCTGACATTAATCTGAATGAATCAGGATAGAAATAACTCGTAAATGTCTCTTCTCTCTGGTGCTGTTTCCTCGTTCTTCTGCGCATGCGCGCTGCGTAACGCTTGCTCAATGTCTTCTTCTTTTGTTTTTATTGGCGTTTGACAACCAACTTTAAAAGAGTTTTACCGCCACCTACCAGACCGGAGTGTGGAGCAGTGTATGACAACAAGGGAACTTAAATCATGAGTCAAGTACTTCCTGCTAAAAGATTCTGAACATTCACATTTACAATGTCTTTCTTTAGCACTGGAAACATTTCCCTTCTTTCCTCCTCATTTTTCCTACATTCCAGTAACACTTAAACTGATTCCATTACCTCACAACTGACACAATGTAGCAGTTTTCTTCTTCTTCTTCTTCTTCTCTGGGGGTTTTACGGCAGCTGGCATTCAATTTGTTGCATTACTGCCACCCACTGTACTAAATTTCCTTTATGCTATATTCTCTCGTCCAGTCCAGTTTCTTTTAAAAAACCTAATAAATATGTCCTGCCTTTTTGTTTCTCTGCACATTCTAAAATACTTTGAACGTTTCCCTGTACTCGTCCTAAACTCTGTAACAGGGTCATCATTTCTTGTCTTTCTTGAGTATAAAGATAACACGCTGGACCGTCTCATACTCTTGACTCTGGCTGCACATTCCTGTCTGTTTCTCTTCATATGAAGAGTGCCTTTAAGATCGCTATGCCCCATTCTTATTCTGCTGAAAATGATTGTTCTTTCCTGCTCATTTCATTATCTCTTGATACAACACTCTGTTTTGTGTGGAATATAAATTCCTCCCCTTTGTTTCTTCATGCCCAGCAATTTTTTGTTGTTGTTGTTGTTGCCAGATTTAGCAACTTTTCAGACTACCCTAGCAACTTTTTTCTTTTAAAATTTATTTTTAAAATATATTTGGCAACTTTTAGCATGTGACTCAAATGATAAAAAAGCACACATTTTCCCTCTAAATTACACAAAAAGAGGAATCAAAGGTGCACACAGCCTGTCAGTGAATTAAGTTGCTAGTGCAATTGTTCAATAATAATTGTTCATATATATGATAACACCTGGTTATTAGCTTGTACCTGCACTTGTTGATCAGTTTAAAACAATATGCAGAAAAATAGAAAAGGTACTGGTAATTTTCTGACAGGGCTTTAGCCATTAAGTTGTAACTTGAAAACTCAAAATACAGTGTATGGTTATAAATTCAGGTAAAAAAAAACAAAAAAAAACGTGAAAAATCAATCCAGAAATTCCTTCAAAAGAACACATTGTGCCCTATCTAACAGACTTTGTAGTTAGTGTAGCATACAACTACCAATACACTGCTTAAAAATATAATTGTTCAGAATCTGATAAGAAAATAAATAAAATGTATTTGTTCAGAAATGTGTAAATGTTCAATAATTCATTGTTGTATTAAAAAAATAAATATACGATATTTATATTTTAATATTATTATATTTATTTTAAGCTGCTTTACTAACAAATCTAAACTAATATTCAAAATCATATTCATAATCATATTTTTTTGCTGAGATTTGAGTGATCTGTTGTGTATTCTATGCAGGTTTGTGTCATAATTATTATCGTGCAGTGACATCACATCATTTAGCAACACATTGTCCTGCCTTTAGCAACTTTCCCTGAAAATGATTTGGCAACACAGGTCTGGTCAGGTCGAGTCAGCAGTCCTGACTGCTCATTGTAGTCTCTTGATGTCTGATTTGGTAGCCAAATCATAACCAAACCAACCGGTTATGGATGAACACAGGACAGACTCAATGATCGCAGAGCTTCAGCAGATTCTGTGGCAGGTTGAACATCCTCAGCTGAAGAAAATACAGCCTCTGCTGGGTTTTTCACGATCATCTCCACAGGTTTGAGTGTGTTCAGCTCTTGACTCATCTCTGTCTTTGATGAGACCGATGATATTAGTGTCATCTGCATATTTCAGGAGCCTGACAGAGAGTTATAGGTTTTATAAGCTAATGCTAACCCATACCACTCACAGAAAACTTTCTGCATTTTTACAATTTCAAAAAAAAAAAACAAAAAAAAAAAACAACTTTGTTTACTTTATTATTGTACCAGTTTTACAAACAAGGGCATCGCCGAAGGGAGGTTTCTGGAGATTTTATCAGGTGAAAGTTTGGATTCTGGAATCCACTGCTGCTTCAATATATATATACAGGTGCATCTCAATAAATTAGAATGTCGTGAAAAAGTTCATTTATTTCAGTAATTCAACTCAAATTGTGAAACTCGTGTATTAAATAAATTCAATGCACACAGACTGAAGTAGTTGAAGTCTTTGGTTCTTTTAATTGTGATGATTTTGGCTCACATTTAACAAAAACCCACCAATTCACTATCTCAACAAATTAGAATACTTCATAAGACCAATTAAAAAAAACATTTTTAGTGAATTGTTGGCCTTCTGGAAAGTATGTTCATTTACTGTATATGTACTCAATACTTGGTAGGGGCACCTTTTGCTTTAATTACTGCCTCAATTCGGCGTGGCATGGAGGTGATCAGTTTGTGGCACTGCTGAGGTGGTATGGAAGCCCAGGTTTCTTTGACAGTGGCCTTCAGCTCATCTGCATTTTTTGGTCTCTTGTTTCTCATTTTCCTCTTGACAATACCCCATAGATTCTCTATGGGGTTCAGGTCTGGTGAGTTTGCTGGCCAATCAAGCACACCAACACCATGGTCATTTAACCAACTTTTGGTGCTTTTGGCAGTGTGGGCAGGTGCCAAATCCTGCTGGAAAATGAAATCAGCATCTTTAAAAAGCTGGTCAGCAGAAGGAAGCATGAAGTGCTCCAAAATTTCTTGGTAAACGGGTGCAGTGACTTTGGTTTTCAAAAAACACAATGGACCAACACCAGAAGATGACATTGCACCCCAAATCATCACAGACTGTGGAAACTTAACACTGGACTTCAAGCAACTTGGGCTATGAGCTTCTCCACCCTTCCTCCAGACTCTAGGACCTTGGTTTCCAAATGAAATACAAAACTTGCTCTCATCTGAAAATGATTTGAAACACTTCCCCATGTGAAACGTGAATAGTATAGAATAGTATCCTTGGGTTTGAACAACTCAGCCTTGAAGAAGCTGTGTATTATCTAAGTGTGTGTGTGTGTGTGTACCTGTTTTTATATTCAGATGGGGACTTAAACCTGAATACACACAGACTCATGGGGACTCGTGTCACGGTGGGGTCCTAAATTGAGGTCTCCACGGGTAAAGAAGCTTATAAATCACACAGAATGAAGTTTTTTGAAAATCTAAAAATGCAGAAAGTCTCCTGTGAGGGCTAAGTTTAGGTGTAACCATTACGCCTATGAATGTCCCCACAAGGATAGCAAAACAAGTGTGTGTGTGTGTGTGTGTGTGTGTGTGTGTGTTTCAGTATTTTGTTGTTTTGCAACATTCAGAGATGAATCACTGCACCCAAGACTGAAGGGATGTGAATGGTGCTGTGAGTTTGATGTACATGCTTGGATGCAAACCCAGAACACACCATCAACTAAATATTCATTGAAGGTATGCCTTTAAACTATACATACATGTGTGAGATTGTATCAGTTTATCTATATTTCAATTCAACCAATCAGAATTCTTTAAATGTGAAGTAATGATGTAGTTAGTGACATTTGTTAGAGTATAATCACTGCTGTATTGCTCCTCACGAGTGTTGAAGCTGATTTCTGCTGATGGAACTGCAAACTCTTTTCTTCAATAAGTTTTTCTTCAGTTGATTGCATCTCTGACTGCTGGTCTTTGTTCATCATATCTGCTCCTTAGTTCTTAACTGTAAATCCCCTACACAGGTTTAGCTCACCTTTGGGTACAAATTTGTCCCCAAAATATGGTTAAGTAGACCCCCCCACACACACACACACACACAAACAAACACAAATATATATGTGTAACATTTCATCTAAACACGATTATAAAGAGATTCCAGTGTATGTGATTTTTGCATATGTGTGGTTTCAGCTGATTATTTTTTTCCTAAATATAGACTACATTGAGATGAATGAATTATAAAAGAGTCTATCATTTGGAACAGCTGACATGTATTTTGGTTTGTGTATATATTAAGAATATCCATTTTCAATTAAACAATATAACTGTTCTTTAAACTTAGGCTACTAATAAAGTCATTACAAGGATAATATTGATTTATTATTCTTAAAGGAGTTTATTTGACTTTATTAGGAATTACATGTTTATTTATTTATATCTGACCACAGCTTCTGAAAAAAGAGAAGGATAATCATGTTTCCACTTCATGACAGCATTAAGAAAAAATGTTTTGTCCTTGATGGAAAGGTCACATGAGCATTCCGATGAACAAAAAATAAAAAAGGTTATTGCGACATCTCACAATTTTTTTCTCTTTTTTTTTTTTTTAGCAATTACAAGTTTTTATCTCGCAATTCCGAATTCTTTTCTCAGTATTGCGAGTTTAGTCTGTATCACACAATTCTGAGAAAAGAAGTCGCAAGTACCTTTTTTATTCCACAGGCCATCAACAGTAAGATTTTACGAAATACACTGTAATTTCAGTTCGAAAATAGCTCAACTTTTTATAAATGGTGTTAATATTTTGGACCCTAAATGTTTAAATTATTTTTTGAGAAACTTACTCATTATAGCAACAATTTTGTACTTAAAGCTAAGGCAAAATGGTTGGCACTTTACCCAAACATTACTTTTTTTTAAGGTATGGACTGTGCCAAATAAATTTTTGTTCAATAATAAACAAAAAAATTAATTTTAAAATCATTCATCACTATTACCCTTGTAATAAGTATCTAAGTTAATTTAACCATAATATTTCTCCACTCTGCTCTTTCTGCCAAGAGGAGGAAGAATCTATTTCACATTTAAGCCTATTCTATTTCTGTTATTATTCTAAACATATCTGGCTTCAAATATCAGCTTCCCTATTTCTTGTGTCCCAGCAGCTATTTCTATCAGTAAGGTTCTGAAATATGTGACCCTGGAGCACAAAAGCAGTCATAAGTAGCACAGGTATATTTGTAGCAATAGCCAACAATACATTGTATGTGTCAAAATTATCCATTTTTTATATGCCAAAAATCATTAGGATATTAAGTAAAGATCATGTTCCATGAAGATATTTTGTAAATTTCCTACTGTAAATATATCAAAACTTCATATTTGATTATAGGGTGAATTCGGGTAATCTGGGACATTTTTTGCAATTTTGAATTCTGTGATTTATTTCGATATCAATCTAACACATTAGATCAACACATTAGACTTTTCTGAAATCCCTAAGATGTTTTCTAACCACACCAGAAGAATGTAAATATTTATACCCAGAGGAGACATAACACACCTATTAGTGTTTTTGTGCCAAAAAAAAAAAAAAAAAAATCTGCCTGAATTTGATAATCTGGGACAGGTCGCTTTGTAATCTGGGACATATGTATTAGGCCTAAAAAAGCTTATATTCACCATACTTTATGCATCCCAAACACAATATCACCAATTTTTAAAAATCATTATGAAAAAAATGACAAGTACAGAAAGCTTAATAAGAAAATGTATATTCCAATATCAGTAAAAATAATTTCTATCTGTACACAGGATTAACGGTCTACTGTGTTAATTCATTTAAATTCATTTAAAACTCTATTAAAATTGTTTGACATTTGTTTAACATTGTATTAATATTTAAAAAAAATCAACTTAAATTTAAGAAACAGCAAGCGACAATTTGATTAACGGATTATTCATTCAGTTATTCAAGTTCTCCATTCTATTAAAATTGGGGCTACTCGGGGAACAATACTGAATAGATCACAAACATAATCTGACAACAATTAGGAACATTTATTTATGACAGATTTATGTCCTTAACATTAATCTAGTCAGAATCTACTGTATGTCACTGACCTCGTCATTCTTGATTGACAGCTGCCCCGCCCCTTTCTGTGGAATCACCCCATGAAGTCATGTGATTTCAGTCATGACATCTGTGCTAAAATTACAGTAAAAATCCTGTAGACTAAATTTTGTTAGAACAGTAAATAAACACACTGGAGCTTAGGTGTCCCAGATTACCTGAATTCACCCTATGCTTCGCTAAGAACTTCATTTGAACAACTTTAAAGCTGATTTTCTCAATATTTAGATTTTTTTGCACCCTCAGATTCCAGATTTTCAAATAGTTGTATCTCAGACAGATATTGTCCTATCCTAACAAACCATACATCAATGGAAAGATTATTTATTCAATTTCAAATCTTAATTGCAAAAAATGACCCTTATGACTGGTTTTGTGGTCCAGGGTCACATATTTCTGACAATAAGGAGTTAGATGATGTCTTAAACTTTATATGTATGATGAGTAAATATATCTAGATACCTTGAATTTAAACACAGCTGCAAAATATTAGCTTCTGATCTACATTTATTATTGTCATCACGTCAAAAAGTCTCAATAAAAAAGCTTCTTCTTTTTTTCCGTTTTCTCTCTTCTTTGTATTCCCCCATATGTTCTATGCTCTGTATTGAATTATATTTCTGCAGTAAAACAACAACAACAACAACAACAACAACAACAGTAAGATTCAGAAGAGAAACAGTCAGAGGTTTCGTCGTTAATCAAACGCTAGAGGCGCTGTGACGCGGCGCTGTATTTTCGCGGGCGAACGCCAGAGGGCGCGAACACTTTCCCGCGCCGCAGTTCTCGCGTGGAAGAAACCAGCGGCTGGCTGACATCAGGAAACAAACAAGCAGCTCTTTGCCCAAAAACAGGTAATAAACACCGTTTATCATATTCATAACACCGCGGGACGTCTTACGGTCAGAACAGACCTCAGGTGTTTGCGCGACAGCGACGTTCAGGTAAACATCTGTTAGGGTCAATATTTCAGGTAAACATCTGCAAAGCGTCCTCGCGTTTAACTTCCCGATGAAGTTCGTCTGATTAATCATCAAACGTGTTAATTCTTCTAGCAGGTCATGTGCTTTATTGAATTAAAAACGAGGCCCGATTGTTCGAGCTTCGGTTTTCACGACAAACATGATCTTTACTTAATATCCTAATGATTTTTGGCACAAAAGAAAAATGGATAATTTTGACCCATACAATGTATTATTGGCTATTGCTACAAATATACCTGTGCTACTGGTTTTGTGTCACAAATCACTATTTATATAGCACACATACCACATATAATCGAGCTACAGCACAGATGTGAGCAGCATTAGCTTGTGTTGCTGATTTATACTGTGCTGATATGTTTTAAGAAGTAGGTGAGGCTCAAACGAGGTGCATTGTGGGAAATGAACCTCTTTTGAGGTAGCTGAAGGAGGGTTAAGGCTGGAAGGGATACAGCTACTGCGCATGTGCACATTAAACACAGCGTAATTTTTGTCACACTGTACAACAATAATTACTATTTTTGCATTATTTTAAGGGGTAGGTTTGGGGTTGGGGTAGGTGTAGACGTTAATGAAACACAATCTGATAGGTAGAAAACTAAATTTCATTGTTAGTTTCCGGGCAGAGCTATATCCCTTCTAGCCACAACCCTGAAGAGCTGTAATCTAATCCAGAGGGAGTTTGAAGCTTTCATGCTGTGTTTTTGTGTGTCATCAGGATGTCAGACTCAGATCTGGAGGAAGGAGCAGATGTGGTGCGACACAGAACCAAGATCGTGAGTAGAATTGAGACGAAGGCGTCAGACAGTGCTGAACACACCCATAATTCCCTGTTTCTCACTCAGATCTATCAGAGCCAGTTCCCGTACATTCACATGGAGCCGCCCGGTGAGTGATCGCATGACTCACTTTATTATTATTATTATTATCATTATTATTATTATTAGTGATGAGCGCTGCAGGTGTTAATGTTGTTGTGTTTTATAGACGTCATATATGAGCGCTGGACCAAGATAAAGCCCGAGGTGAAGAAGCATGTGGGTCATCTGATGCATGTGTCGGTGTTTTGGTGGCATATCCTCCTGAGACAGCAGGACAATCACCCCACCACCTTCTGGGCCGTGGAGATGGGCTTTCTGGACTCAAAGTGAGTCGATTTCAGGGAAGAATGTTTTACTGAGTAAAGATACTGATTTTTTTAACTAGTCAACTTAGAAATGTAACTACCATATGATTCAAGTGACTTTTTTTTTTTTTTTTTATTAACCATCTGCTTAAAGTTCTATTCCGAGTGCAGCACACGTGAAGTTCAACATGGTGTAAATGTAAAACAAATGATTTGTTAAATATCTTCGCAGATAAGATGCATGAAATGCAGTCAAACCTAAATTTATTCAGGCACCTTAAATATTTCTCACATTATCACAGTTTATTCGCTATAGTTTAGAAAATGGTAATAAAATATGACAAGAACTCAAGAGTTAAACTGTGTCAGAACAAATTCATCTTGATAATGTCAGATAACTTTGATAGAAAGGTATGGAACAAAACATGATCAGGTCAAAGTGTCAAATCACATTTTTGGTCCCAAATTTTACTGGTAGTCCACTGTATGAAGAATTTTTGGGTATAATGTCTCACAGTTTACTTTATTTTGCTCTCCTCACTTACATAAATCAACTATAGTGTCCTGCACCCACTAGTAAAAAAATATCAAAAATTATATCTAGTGTCTGAATCATTTTTGGTGTGACGTTGTAAAGGCAAATATTGTAAATTTTTTTCCTAAACATACTGTATATGTTCAAAAATAATTTAAAACTAGAAAAATGCTGAATATTTTTTAGCTAAAATGTAGACATTTAGTTTTGGAGGTTGACTCAAAGTCAAGGTGACTCAAACTCTTCCTGACTGCATAACAGCAGCAGTAGATGATTATTAACTGTAAATGAAAAAAGCAGCAGCTTTCAGTCTATTAGCATCATCAAACATCAAATATTTGCATAGCTTTCTGCGTTTCCGTTGTTTTTCTATGTAAACTTGCACTTGATGGACATGTTTGACCGTTGTGCTCGTGTCCCGCGTCTTTTGCGTCTCACTCATGAAACACAGGGCTCACAAAATTTCAGAATCCTTTGGGCAGGCATTCTGCAGATTTTAGGAGCCCGAAATTTATTTAACTAGCCTGAATAAAAAAAAAAAGATATCGGCTGAACTTCACTGTGGACAAATTAGCATGATTGAAGACAACTGAGATTGTATTTTTTCATCAAATAAGAAGTCAAGAGAGTAGGTGTGTAATGGATCACATTATTCATGATTTTGAATATATTACAGATTTTGAGTCACAGATCAGGTCATTTTTCAGATGAGCAAATAAAATGGTTTATTACTTAAAGAACTCTTCTTCGATGCCACAGCAAAAACAAGTAGCATAACTAATAAAGGTCAAACATTATTAAAGACAAGTGAACTGTCAGTAATAAAATAAGAACAAATAAACAAATTACTTAAACAGATAAATAAACTAGAACAAAGTTACAACAGGTCTAACTAGTTTTCAGGCATAGAAATGTAATGTGTAAAATATCACTGTATAGTGTTCACTGTATAAATTAAATATAGATTAATCTTTGTTAAAGCTGTGTTTTGTTGTTTGACTAACATTAATGACGGACAGCGGCAGGTACAGGCATGGTCAAAAATATCAGCACCCTTGGTAAATATAATCAAACAGGGTTTTTCCTGGCTCAAAATGAGGCGGAGGTGGTACCATCCTGATCATGTGCATACAATGTACCCACACTTTAAC
Source organism: Spinibarbus caldwelli (assembly GCA_039654775.1). Classification (NCBI taxonomy): domain Eukaryota; kingdom Metazoa; phylum Chordata; class Actinopteri; order Cypriniformes; family Cyprinidae; genus Spinibarbus; species Spinibarbus caldwelli. Next base: position 27,173 of record CM077267.1, on the reverse strand, counting down.
TGGCTGGAAACAAACAAACACTTTTATAATACACTTTCATAATACATTACAATATATTTTCTCTAATACACATTGGCCACAATTAACGGCACCCTTTCAGGGCTTGCAAAATTTCAAAATCCCTGGTAGCTTTTCGGGCAGGTACTCTTAAGATTTTGGTAGCCCGAAAATTAATTTAACTAGCCCAAATAAAAATAAAAAAAGACCTTTTTAAAAATAAAAAAATAAAAAAATACATACATACATACATACATACATACATACATACATATATATAGAGAGAGAGAGAGAGATATATAAAAAAATGGAAAATCAGATAGGAGTCTAAATGTCAATCAAAAATATTTTCAATACACAAATATCAAAAATATGAAGGAAGGAATTTTATTTCATTATTTACAGGGTATCTGCAGAATTTTTAAAAATAAGTCAATTTATGATCCATTTTTAAGAGCTGCACAAGTAAAATGAACACAGTATGAGCGGGGTTGGACAATGTCTATGGTAACACAGTATTAAGCCATAAAATGACATGATTTACAGTTCAGATACAGGTTTTCACAAAAACAAAAATCTTATACAACAGCTTTTCAGCCTTTAGACCATTTTTATGAAAAGGGATAAATCAAACATATAAATTATTATATTAATTTAAAACAAATAAATATTACTGTCTTAATTGTTTAGATTTTTAGAAGGCACATTAACTTTTCTCATTTACAACTCTGTTTGCTGCATAAAAACATGGGTCCATATTTGCATTGATCTAACCATAAACAGCAAGAAAGGCTTATTGTAAATGCAAATTCATTCTCTGCCACGAGGTGGCGCTTTAGGAGCGGCTTAATATAGCGGTTTCCCGTCCGCGCTCATAAGCGCTGCTTTATCAGGCATTATAGGTAAGATGAAAAAATGCCAACGACACATTTCTGAGGACAGTCGGTTCCCTTCAGATACATTCACATAAAGACTGCGCCGCGTTTTGACTTGAAACGTGCCGCGCTCATATTTATTCAATTGCATCATTGCCTTTTTAAGTTTAATCCAGCTGTATTGCCATTCTTGTCTTTCCGTCCCCAACTGTAAGACCTCTTGAAATTATAGTTAAGACATTTCTTATACCATTTAACGTATTTGAAACTTTTTATGGCCTTAAGTTTGATACAACTAAACTGAAGAGTTTTTAAGGACCCATGGGAGCCCTGTATTTAATGTAGCCCGTCGGGCAGGGCAGTGATACACTTTGGTAGCCCGACTGGAAAACACTATAGCCCCGGGACGTCGGGCTAGCGATTTTGCGAGCCCTGCCTTTTATTCAATACTTTTTGAAACCTCCATTTGCCAGTTTAACAGCTCTTTTACCCACAACGTATTTTAGGTGTTATAATAATTATATGATTGAAAAAAATTATAATTATAAAGTTATATTTTACAAAAACAAATTAAATTAAATACAACAACAAATACAACAAATATACTAAAAGCCCTTTTGTAGTATAGGTGAACATAAACATAACATTAGGTTGTTAAACACTTCATGAAATTGAAAATCTTTGTGCAGTCCTAATTCCAGCAGATTCCTAATAGCAGAAGTTTGCTTTTGTGCTCAGTGACCCATTTTTGTGTTGTTTTTGAGGTTTGTGTTTGGATTATTGTACGGTTGGAAGATCCAAACATTGCCCATTATAAGATTTCTAACAGAATCAGTCACTTATTGATTTTTTTTTATCTGTTGGTATTTGATAGAATCCATGATGTCATGTGTCTAAACAAGATTTCCAGGACCTCCAGCAGAAATATAGGCCCATAACATCAAAAATACAGCAGTATATTTCATTGTACACATGGGGTACTGTTTATCCCTGTGTTCACCAAACCCATCTTGAGTGTTTGCTGCTAAAAAGCTCATTTTTTAGTTTCATCTGACTATAGAAGCCAGTCCCATTTGAAGTTCCAGTCGTGTCTGATAACTGAATATGCTGGAGTTTGTTTTTGGATGAGCGAGGAGAATTTTTCTTGAAACCCTCCCAAACAACATGTGCTGATGTAAGCGCTGTTTGACAATTTTTTTTTTTAAAGGTTTTTTGACCCCGAGAGTCAACTATTTTCTGCAATTCTCCAGCTGTGGTCCTTGGAGAGTCTTTAGCCACTCAAACTCTCCTTCTCACCGTGCATTAGGACGATATAGACACACGTCCTCTTCCAGACAGTTTCATAACATTTTATGTTGATTGGAAATTCTTAATTATTGCCCTGATGGTGGAAATGGGAATTTTCACTGCTCTAGCTCTTTTCTTAAAGCCACTTCACTAATTTGTGAAGCTCAGTTATCTCTTTCTGCACATCAGAAATATATTCTTTGGTTTTTCTCATTGTGATGGATGATTAAGAGAATTTGGGCTTTGTTTTCCCTCCTATTTATATTTCTGAACTATAATTTCATGTTCATAATCACCCTGGAGTGCTCAAAATTGTGAATATTAATGGGAATATACTTCAGAGATATTTTACTCATAAGAATTTCTAGGGGTACCAATAATTGTGTCCAATGTGTATTAGAGAAAAACAATTATTTCATAATGATATTTCCCCCCATTTTAAATTCTTATCCAATGAAAGGTTAGATTTTTGTGAATTTTTTTTTTTTATTGAAAAAAAAAACCAAACAAACAAAAAAAAATTTCCCTTTAAGACAGATCTAATATAGTGATACATGTGATTTCTTTCTGTTAATGTTCACTTCACATAAGACATAACTAACTGTTTAAGAGAATGTTTGCAGAGATATTTTGACATAATTTAGTGTGTTCAAGCACAGGGATATGCAAAAGAGGAATCAATTCTGTGTTTTCATGCTGTTTGAAACACGTTTTCAAAAAACGCGATGCTCAGATTAAAAGCTCAACTTGCGTCTCATAAACTTTCCTGCATCTGTGTGAACGGCCGCTCATGACTAGTGATGTGTTCTGCATTACGCTCTTTCAGCAAGCACTTCATCAGCTCAGAAATTTTTATTTCTCTTAACTAATATTTTTATTCAAAATCATGGTGGCAAAACATTACATTCAAATGAATCAATAACTTCTGAAAAATTGCTCGGCCCTAATAATTGGTGCTCATTGTCTGTCTTTCAGTGTTTCAAATGATTTGAGTCTGAAGAGGCTGGAGAAGATTGAGATTCTGGAAAGCATTCTGGATGCCATGGAGAGAGGCGTACGTATCTGTCCTGATTCACTGATCCTTCAGTGGTTCTTCAGGTCTGATGTTGTGTCTTGTTTTCTTCAGCTGTCTCACCCGGACATGGAGACGAAAGCCCGAGCCGTGGTGTCCTTAAGCAGATTGTTTTCTGTGGTACGTTGCTGTGCTGCTGCGGTAAGATTGTTTTACTCATCTGTGTGTTCTGACATTCGTCTGTCTGTCTGTCTGCAGGACGAGGATTGTTTGACTGAAGCCATCAGCTGGCTGCTGGAGTCTGGAGCTCCTAACGTCGGTAAGAAGCTGATGGATCTCGGATCGGTGGAGATTCGCTACCGGACGCTCTGCTTCGTCTTCAACGAGTGTGAGTTTCATTTCCAATACAAGAGATGTTGAGGACAGGGTTATTATTAGGGTTGGGAATCGAAAATCAATTCCAATTCCAGAATCTGATACTTAAAGTCAGGAATCGGATAAGTGTTGTAAAATTTAAATTTCGATTCCACCTATCAATTCCTGTGCGTGCATCTTTTATTAGGTGGTCAAAAGCGGCTGTTAAAAATGTATTTGTCTTTGAATTATTCATTCAAGAGATTCATTCAAAAACACTGATTCATCCAAAAACACTGATTCATCCAGTAATGAAACAAGTGAATCTTGAGTGAGTCATTGAATTATTCATTCAAGGGATTCATTCAAAAACACTGATTCATCCAAAAACACTGATTCATTCAGTAATGAAACAAGTGAATCTTGAGTGAGTCATTGAATCATTCATTTAAGAGATTCATTCAAAAACACTGATTCATCCAGTAATGAAACAAGTCAATCTTGAGTCAGTCATTGAATAATTCATTCAAGAGATTCATTCAAAAACACTGATTCATCCAGGGATGAAACAAGTCAATCTCAGTTGAGTCATTGAATCATTCCATTCATAAATTCCATGAGATTTTGTTTAGTTTTCTAATATTTTTTCTTCAGAGTTGTGAGAGAACTACCTCCATTTAAAAATAAATAAATAAATAAATAAATAAATAAATAAATAAATATCTGTTTATCCAGAATCATGCAGCTGTATTTTGCACACAAACAGCTGTTAATCGAGTCCAGTTTTAATGTAGTTGGCTGATTTTGTTCATGGTATTCAGCAGCAATTAAATGTATTGCAAAAAGAGACACAGAATAAATATGTTTGATATCTAAATGTTTGACTCTGAATCAATAAGAATCGTAATCGATAAGCAGAATTGGAATCGGAAATGATAAAATTCAAACGATACCCAACCCTAGTTATTGTATTAAATGAAAACCAGAACTGTAATAATAACATTTTTGTTAGTTGACATAAGATAAATGTTAGTTGAAATAAATTATGAAAACCTTTTTTATTTCTACTAGTTGCCCAGGCTACAGTTTTCATTTTTATTTAACTTGAAGTACTAAAATAACTAAAACTAAAAATTTATATTAAAAAAAATATAGACATATTTAAAAAACAAAAAACTAATAACACTGACAAAAGCATAACAAAATTGCTAAAACTTTAACAAAATAAAATGATAAACATAAGGAAAATAAACAGTATACATGAAAAAAATACTACTACAAATTAAAGAAAATATAAAAAATATAATTCAAAATTTTAACAAGCGCTATTATAGTATCTCAGAGATTCAACAGTGGTTCAGTGCTGTCAGTGTCTGTGAGATTCATGATGGATCCTGTTTGTGCTCATTAGCACTGACTAACGAACGTCTGGCCCCACAGATTCTCGTTATCTTCAGGTGATTGCGTGCAGTAAAAAGAAAGCCATCGAGGAGCTGAAATCAGAGCCGGATCCTTGGACTTTATCGGTGAGTCTTTAAGATCAAATAACGTGTTTGTTTTTATATTTAGCGCACTACATTCATAGGATTATTAAAATCCTTTTGAATTATGATTGACTCAGATTGATTGCTGTGGGAGTTCTGCTTTATTAAGTGGAAATGGGACAGAAATAAGTAACTCTCTTTTTCAACTTTGATTTTTCATTTCAGAGAAGCGAAGATATGAAAAACAGAGGAAATGAGCAATTTCAGAAAAGGAAATTTGATCTGGCGTTGAAGTGGTACACTAAAGCTATTAAATACCAGTAAGTCAAGTCAAGTCACCTTTATTTATATAATGCTTTTAACAATATAGATTGTATCAAAGCAGCTTTACAGTATTAAATAGGAAAAATAGTGTGTAATAATGCAAAAGGAGTAAGTGACGGAATGACATCACTGCTTTAATTCCCAATCCACGTCAGTTTTCCTGTTTTAGAAGAATGTTTATCTGTCCGTTCTGTTTTCAGCCCAAGCAACCACATCCTGTACGGGAACAGAGCGCTCTGCTACATTCGTTCGGAGAAATATCTGTGAGTTTAAAGCAAACCACACACAATAATCAAGAACATGGTTGATCGCGATACTGATTGTGGGAACTGTTTTCAGGAAAGCACTTGGAGATGGAAAGAGAGCCATTATATTACAGCCAGACTGGGCCAAGGTAAGTGCTGATTCACTGAAAATACTGCCATCATCATCATCATCATCATCAGTTGCTCACTATATAGTAGGACTGGGTTGAAAACTGTGTTAATTTTGACAGCAAATTTTGATTTACTTTTAGTCATAGTCTTTTGACTAAAATTCCTTTTAGTTTTAGTAGGGGTGTAACGATTCACTCGTTTTCTCGATGCATCGATTACAAACCCTGACGATGCATATGCATCGATCTTGAAACACGGATTTTTGAATCGTGAATCGTCGATTTCGGACAGTAATCGATATAAAACGCTAAGAATCGAATGAATCGCGATTTCTATAGCGATTCAATGCTTTCAAAATATATACACATTAAATTACTACAAGCACGAATTAATGGAGACCTTGAACAGCGTTCGTGCCTCACATCTCTCCTTCACGCGCTCCCCTATATTTACTGCGTGTCACAGGATTGCGCTCGCGCCCCGTTCGTCTCACGGACACATTTTTTGAGCAGCTGATGTGTGATCTCTCCTTAGTACTCGTGGCCAGTACTGCTAAAGTGAAGTAGTTTAGTTTTCTGTAGTTTTTCAATGGCTCTCGGTCATAACGTCGACATTACCTGAGCAGTCGAAGGCTGCGCATTTATTGCATGGACGGAGCAAAAATGTAAGTGTCTAAAGCATATGCACAGTTCTATTGAATGATTAATGTGTTTTCAAAATGTCGTTGAAACGAATGTATGAAGAAAACTGTTAAAATATCCACAGCATTAACAATAACCTTGAAATAAGAGCGTGAGGTTTATCTGTTAATCAGATGCACAAGTAGCATTCGTTGCTATGAAACAGACATCGGGCGCTTTTTCTTTCAGAATCATCATTCATCGATGGAGAGGAAAAGTTAAATACCATAGCATTTTATTTTATGAAAATGAGATAAAGAAATGTTTGCACTGAAATATAAGTGATCTCGCGCTTGTAGAACTTAAGACGTGTCAGGAAATGCCTAATATGGACAAAGGCAGCTGCAGCTAAGCTGAATAAAATGAACTGGTGAAACATTAAGGCAATAAACACAATAAATAAATAAAACTCATGAATGATGCAGTGCTAATTGACATCATTTATTACAGTACAGAAACGATAAAGTTTTCTACCTTATTCTGTGCAGGAAATTGAAATAATTTTTTGTAGTATATAAAACAATCATGAAATTGCCATTAGGAAAAAATTATAGATTACAAATGATTTATTATTGTGCAGCAGTGTATTTGATTTATTTATAGCAAATTCAAAGTAAGAGATAAGAAAATAATTTCTTGTAAAAAAATAAAAATAAATAAAAAATAATACATAGACCTACATAAAATTATTGTATTTGAAATTTCTGTCACTTCTGAAATGATGGCTACACACCTGGTGTGACAAAATGTTAGCCTATACATAATACTTTTAAAGCTCTTTTTTTTCTTTTTTTTTTTTTTTTTAAATCTTGGCGTACATAAATTTCTACATATGCCATGTCACACCATAGCATCATTTAACTAGCATCTAACAATGGACAAAATTGTTTTTTTTTTTTTTCTCTAACCTATGGTTCTCTAACCATAAAGGCTGTTGTGTAATTTGCCCTCTGACTAAGCATTTAAAGAATTTAGGGGAAGCATTTACATAATTCTGTGAATGCACTGAAAGAGTGCAGAGTTGAATCGTTAATCGAATCGAATCGAATTTAATTGTGAATTGAATCATTTTGAATTTGCAAAAATCATTCTTGAATCGAATCGAAAACCTATGAACCGTGAATCGAATCGATTCGCTGTCTACCCAAAGATTCACAGCCCTAAGTTTTAGTCATATTTTAATTATCTGAATTGTTTTTAGTTTGTCTAGTTTTAGTCGACTAAATATCATAAGATTTTAGCCAACTAAATCTACAGTACATTTAGTCGACTAAAATCAAATGGTTTAGTTACAGTGTAATGCATTTATTAAGCATTTCTCTCAAATTTCCAAACTCATTATATAGGTTTGATATTAATGTTTTATCATGATAGACGCTGATTTAACTGCGGTGACACACAACATGCCTTTATATTAAAATTAAATAAAACCACTTCTCATAAAGAGCAAAACATGGTCTTCTTTTCAATGAAATACCAGTGGTTATAAAGGCTAATTATGCATTCTTTATAACAACTTGTTTACCATATTCTTCATTCTTTCAAGCAGACATATTTATTCTATAAATAAATTTAGATTAATCGTTATTAGGGCTACTGAAGTGATTCAGTCAAGACCAGTGAGTGATTTTCTGTCTTTCTTTTGTTGCTTGATTAACATCAATGACTCCGACAATAGCAACTAAATTAGGCTGCTATCCCTTTAAAACCAAATGCACTGATACACGTTCTTCCTACTGTTTATGTTCACTTAAGATGTAATCGACTATGTTTACATGAATACTCATCAAAACGGACAATTCGACATCATTTTGTGTGTATTTTTCCGTTCATGTGATGCAAAAGAGCTCTTGTGCGCTGAGACGCGCTTTCTGTGTGTATGCTTCGGTGTCTGCGCTCAGAAAACCAGACCGAATTGAGTTCTCTCTTGCATTGTCAAATTTATCCATATGTCTGCTCTTCTCTTACTCCCAGATATTTAACATTTTTGAATGTTTTATGAGACGTGCAGCAAGTGTATTTAATGCTCACGCATTACGCTTACACTTACATTGCTTATGTCCCGCCGGTTCATATGTATGCATCTAACCTCCTAACCACGCAGAAGATTCGTTCTGAATGAGTCTCTTCAAAGATAGTCTCGTTTTTATTTGTTTATGAAAATGTCAATAGATTTCGTCATAGTTTTTGTCATTCAAAATGAGTTTTAGTTTATTGTCTTGTTTTCGTCAGTGAAAAAAAATGGTTGACACAAATTATGACGGAAATTATTCGTCAACGAATTTAACACTGGTTGAAAATATTAAAATTCTCGTTTTGATGAACTGATAACTGACCAGTTCTCCTCTGGCCAGACCAAACCAGCAGTTTACAAGAACAAAACTTAATGAAACATTATTTGTAGTGCCTCCCATCCAACAAATCGCAATAATCTTTGTGCTTTGTCACTTTTGATATTAAACAAAGTCTCAGCTTTAAAATTAAGCCAGTTATATGAAATTCAGACAAGAAATACCATTTCGGCACTCTTTGTCATGACAGATCGCTGTTCAAGCGTGAAGCGATCATCTCTTAATTTTTACTGCTAGTTACAACAGCAAATAAACATGGATGAACATCAGAAGGTGTTGAAAGAAAACCACTTACTGAAATGAGTCATAAATCATGTAATCAATCAGTCAGCGTTTCAACCACAGAAAGACGTCAGCAAAACCGCATGAGATGAGTAATGTCACGTAATGTCATGTTTACCTCAGGAAAGACATTCAGTGTCTATAAACTCCATAATCCGCTAAAAAATAACTGTAGAGAGGAGCATTTTGATCAGTATATGCATTATACTGTATTATTACTTAATCTCTTCCAGTATTTAATGTATGTTTGAATAAATCCATCATGAAAACAAGTTATGACATCTGCTTTTTAAATGTTTATATTTCAACAAACTAAAGTAGAAATACAATTATATCATTAAAACTGTATTGTAATAATTTATAATATTATTATAAACTTTTTATTATAAAAACTGCCCTTTAATATTGTACTGTACTAGATGAATTCTTTTGCTGGTGGACAAAAGGAAACAGAAATACTGAATTAGTTGTAGTTTCCGTTCACCGCTGTGGGAGTTACACGATTATGACAACTTCTGCTTTTGTGAAAGGCATCCATTGGTTGAGATGCTCAGTGTTCAGAGTCATTTGAGTGGTTTTGTCAGTGAGTTGTTCAGCTCTGTGGTGGTTCAGGTGAAGACTGTGATGACGGTCAGAAAAGCGCAGCTCTGTCACAATCACATCCAGAACTTTTAAATCTCGTGTTCTCTTGGCTTTCAGGGTCATTACCGCTTCTGTGACGCTCTTTTCTATCTGGGGGAACATCAGAAAGCTCTGACGGCCAATCGTCTGGCTCAGGACGCCTGCAGCGCAGACGCAGACGGACAGAAAGACCTGCTGCAGCAGTTCGAGAGATTCCAGACAGAGCTGCAGGAGATCAAAGGTAACGCCTGATCCTTCAGCTTCAACTGCGAGCGACCACAGCAAAGCGCTTCATTTGTGTTGTGTTTAATCCAGCAGAGATGAAGACCAAGAAAACTGAAGGAAAAAAGATTGCTTCTAAAACCAGGTGCGTATTTGTTAATGCTCTATTGCTGCTCTCGTTTTGCTTCGTGAGCGAATGGTTGAGGTTTGTTTTGTAACGCAGATCACACCCGGCCAGCGATGCTTCAGGTCATCATCAGAAATCCAGTCGTCAGCCTGATGCGACGTCTCAGTCTTCAGTTCTGGAGAGTTCGGTGAGATGAAACACTCTCGGCCAAACACTTACACTATGCTGTGAACAGTGTTATTTTAAGTATTACTTATGAACTGTTATAGTTTACATAATATTTTAGATTAGCTTTTATTATTATACTTTAAATACTGTTTGTTTTTCATGCACCTGTCAATTTTGAGATTTTTGGCTTTTCATTAAGTATTTTTTCAGGCTAATAGAAAGAAGACATCCAAAATACACCTTTAAGTGTTTCTTTTATAGCACTTTATATATTTCTGTCTGTAGATTTCTATTACAATACATATCTTTAAAGGCTGTTTTCTCAAAATCAGATTTTTTTCCTTCACTGAGCCAAAAAATCTCCACTTCAGTAACACTTACATACACCAAACTTTACAGTTTTGTGTCTATATTCTGAAGGTTTATTCTGGAGTTTGTTCATATATCATTTGCCTGGTTTTATATTACATTTTATTTCTAAAAAATGGCTGTTTTCTGGTGGAATTTATTTATTTTTTTACGGCATTTTATGGCTTTTTTATGGAGTGATAAAAAGAAATATCCAGAATCCCCTCTGTAAAAACCTTTGAGTCTAATATGTCAACAAAATGAAACCAGAATTTTGAACCTGGCTTCATCCAATGTTGAGATTTTTGTTCTAGAAATTTATGCAAATTTGTGCTCATTTAATTAGATAACACCTCATTTGCATATTTCAGCTTAGCATTTCAGAAAACATTTAATACAAATAATGTTAGTAATTCTTAATGTAACCAATCAACTTTGTAAGTGTGGTGACATTTATTAGTTAATTTTTTTTTTTTACCCTATTCACCTGGGGTGTCTCGCCTTAAATTAGTCTGTTTTTTGTTTGTCATTATTAATTTTTAATTTTTTTTTACTCTTTTAAGGTGTTTTTTTTTTTTTTTTACTATTTAGGTTTCTTTTATTTTATTATTTTTTTTTCAGTTAGTAGTATAGTGTTTTAATAGTTTTAGTTAATAATAAACCTGTGTATGTGAAAATATATATAAAACCAATGTTTCAAACTGGAACAATGTGATTTGTTCACATGAATGTAAAGTCTAATTGCTGTATTGTTCTTCTCTCAAATACCAGAAATCTGAGAACTGGAAAGACCAGGATGACACTGCAGGTGAGGAAGGAGGAGATGCTTCAGATTTTTTTTTTAAGTCAAGTTGCTTTTGCTTTTGCTTTTGCTCAGTCGAGTCAAGTCAAGTCACCTTTATTTATATAGCGCTTTTAACAATACAGATTGTGTCAAAGCACTTAACAGTATCAAATTGGAGGATAGAGTGTCAGTAATGTATAATAATAAGATTAAACACTCAATTTTCAGTTAAAGGCATTTCATTATTGAATTCAGAGATGTCATTGTCTAGCTCAGTTTAGTTTAAATAGTATCTATGAAATCAAATCGACGATAATCGCTAGAAATTAAGTGTCCCCAACTGAGCAAGCCAGAGGCGACAGCGGCAAGGAACCAAAACTCCCTCTGTGACAAAATGGAGAAAAAACCTTGGGAGAAACCAGGCTCAGTCGGGGGGCCAGTTCTCCTCTGGCCAAACGAAACCCGCAGTTCAATTCCAACCGCAGCCATGTCAGATTGTGTAAAGGGCTTATCTGATTCCTGTGGTCTTGTCCCGATGGGGCATTTTAATTTATAATTTAATGTATTTCTTATAGTTGTGTTTTATTCATTATTTGAAGTTTTTCATTTTTATGATTTATTCATTTGCTATAATTGTAATGTATAGTTTAAATGCATTTATTGTTTCTCTATTTTTATAATATATATTTGTTTATTATAATTTAAATTTATAGTTTAATTCATTTAATATATTTGTTGCATATATACACACACATTTTTGATTTATTTTTATTTTTTTATATTATGCTATTTATTATTTTAGAATGTATTTTTTCATTTTTCATATTTGTATATTATGTTTTAATTAAAATTTTAAATGTATAAATGTATTATTTCTATTTTTATATTGTTGTAATTTCTAACAAAAATAGTATTATATAGGTATTTTATTATATTTTTAGTTATTTTGTTATATTTTTAGTTTTATTGTATTTAAGTCGAGGTCTTCGCTGGGGATATGTCCCCGTGGCTCATCCAGGTGTCCTGGTCTCCGCTGACGATCAGGGCTGTAGACATCGTCTCCTGGCGCCGATCCACCATCTGATCCGGACACAGACTGAGAAACAGAATAAGAAAGAAACAGACAAATATTAGCGTAGATGCCATTCTTTTTACGATGTAACGAGTACATTGTGTGTTATGAGGAGTGTTCCCGATTCCAGTTGATCTAATTAATGCAGCCTAACAATCCTTTAACGGATTTGAATAATAGAAGTGTATTCGTGTGTTATGTGTAAGCCAGGTTAAAGAGATGTGTCTTTAATCTAGATTTAAACTGACAAGAGTGTGTCTGCCTCCCGAACAGTGTTGGGTAGATTGTTCCAGAGTTTGGGTGCTAAATAGGAAAAGGATCTGCCGCCCGCAGTTGATTTTGATATTCTAGGTATTATCAAATGGCCAGAGTTTTGAGAACGCAGCAGACTTGGAGGACTATAATGCGATAAGAGCTCGCTCGAGTACTGAGGAGCTAAGCCATTCAGGACTTTATAAGTAATTAACAAGAATGTCAACTTGTTGGCTGATAGAAGACTGTTAATACAGTTTTAGGTTCCAGACAAGACTTGCTGTTAACGGGTTTTGGATGCAAGATCAAACGGATCTAAGGTTTTGGTGTATTTGACAGGATGTCGGCATGATCTAACAGCTGGAGGCTTTGGTTTAACTGCACTTCGCCTCTAAAAGCTGCTTGTTCTGTGTAATGTGTGTTTTTTTTTTTTTGTTGTTTTTTTGTTTTTTACTGCAAGCGTGTGGCCCCATTGTATGTAACTGATGTGTTTTTGAGCCTCAGTAGAGTTTCCTTCAGATTAAACCAGCTTTACACATGAATTCGTTCAGATATTTAAGTGATGAGGTTATAGTGGCGTGTGGAGCTGGAGTCTCTGAACACACACACTATGCTCTTTATACCCTCGTCAGTTGTTATCTCGCAGTGAATGTTATATTTCATTTTAAATTGGTTTAAGCAGGGTTGAAGCATCCTCCCTACTATCTGTCTACAGCTCCTATCCTGCCCTTCAAGGCCATGGATCACAGAGATGTCAGTGATGTTAATGCGTCAGTGATAACTGGATTCCTGCGCTGATGGAGAAGCATGTACTTGCGCTGGTGTTTGTAGAGTTGAGTTTGAATATCGTGCCGCTGGTATAATTGGAAGAATTTCAAACACAGGTGTTTTATTTCGTGTAAGCGTGTTTTGGCAAGTCAAACTTTCCCTCCGAAGGAAATGAGCTTCGCTGAGTGTTGACTGTGTTTCCTGCATCTCTCCTGTCGCGTGTGTGTGTGCTCTTGTGCTCGTGTGTGTGTGTTTACTCCTTCATGTTGCCGCGCTCGTTTCTAGAAGCGAATAGTGGTTTGTCTGGTCCTGTGGGTTCTTGACAGTCTCATTTGTACTGAGGAGATTTACGTTATCAAGCGACGCAGTAAACCAGTAATTTACATGTTTTCAGGCAATTCAAGAGCTCGAGTGTTTGCTGAAGGAAGAGCTGACAGAGTCAAAGACATAAAGAGGTAATAATTAACCGGTTTATTGTTATGAAAGTGACGGAAAAAAAAGATCATTTTGTAGTCATTTTTGTAAATGCTTTTGTTTTGAGATGTTACATATTAAACTGATATGATTTGTGAAGAGTGTTTTGTTGGTACACACAACTTTAACGTGAACCATGAACTGTTTTTGACCGTAAAATAAGAGTTAATGACAGGAAACATGAGTCTGGCTAGATTCACTTTCACTTCATGTGACATTGAAGCTTTCGAATGATTAGAGTCACAGTCGCTTGTTGCGTTTGTTTCAGACAGTAACAGGATGTTGACTTTATTTCTGCTGTTTCCTCACCATGTGTTTGTGATGTTGATCATCTCAACCAGAGTTAACATATTAACTAAACATTTTTACTAAATAAAATTCGTGACACTTTACATACAAAGTTCCATTTGTAAACATTAGTTACATGACCTAACAAAGAAATACAGTTCTAAAGCATTTATTAATCTTAGTTTGTTAATTTCAACATTTACTAATATGTTCGTAGTTTGAAGTTCGTGTCTGTTATTATTATTTAGTGGACCTGACCTCAGAACTGAACAAGTGTATTTTTATTAACTAATGTTAACAAAGACTAAGAAGTCTTTGCTCATTGTTAATGTTAGTTAATACATTGCTAATCAGACATTTGTGAAGGCTAAACAATTAAATAAGCATTAACTGAAATAAAATATAAACTTGCTTTATTTCAGCTAGCATGCAATAAACATTTTTTATTTTGGTTTTGTTGAACTATTAAACTAAAACATAAGCTTGTAGACATTTAAAAAAAGAATAAAACTGACAAAAACAACAAAATGATGATGGAAATCATAACAGAAAATATTAAACTGAAATCTAATTCAAAATATTAACACAAAGTATAATAGTATGTCAGTGATAGTAAATAGCACTGGTATATTAATGTAGCTTTGGAGGTTTTGGGTGATGTTTGTTCGGTCTTTATCACGTCTTTCTGTGCGCACGCTCGTATTGTAGTGGTTTTCTATATTTCTATATCTCTATATTGTCTTGTATCACGAGAAAGATGTCTCTTCAGAGCTGTGGTTAATAGAAGTAATGTGACAGGGCTTGCCTGTAGAGCATGTACTTTTTTTAACCTATGCTGGGTGTACACTTGTACAATGGTTATAGAGAGTCATATGTTAACCTGAAAGATGTATTGAAATAAGAGTCATCTAGAGTTAAAACAGCTAGAGTTAAAAAATAAACTCACAGAATGGTATATAAACAGAGCATTGAGACCCAAGATTTCAGATGTATAGCTGGACATCTCTGCTTTGTTTGCCAGTAAAGTCTAATTTTGACACCTGGAACCCCGGCTTTAAGAGACTTCTTTCTCAAGAGTGAAAAAATAGCGTGAGCCACAACAGTATCTGTAACCTTGAGCGAATCGGCTCCTGCTTCTAGAAAACAGTGAACTGATTTCATTGAGCTGCTTGTGATATGATGTTTATTCCTGATGAATTTTTCCTAGTGAAATGAGTCCACGAAAGAATAAGAAAGCCTCGTCCGCTGTCCCAGAGAAGCCGGCGGTCCGGAGCAAACAGGCACCTGTCCCGGACGGACCGAGCCATCCAGCGGTCAGTGTGCAGCAGCAGCAGGTGTGTGTGTGTTTATAGTGTGTGTGCGTGTGTGTGTGCGCGCAATTGTACAGCTATCTTTGTGAGGGCCGGTTTGAGTTTTAGACCATCGGAGTTGGTTCAAGATGGCGGCAGGATGTTTGCCGGCTTGCCGTCACAGTCTGTCTTAGTTTTCGTTGTTTGTTTTATCACTCGTACTGCTTGCTCTCCCCTGGTGTACGATCGCTTGACTCTACTGAACATTCAGTGAATGGTGACAACCCTCTACATTGCCAGTAAATCACTCGCATATGCAACTAAATCTTCACTCTGGGCGACTAAATGATGACTAATATTAGCCACTGGCTAATAAATTCTCAGATTTTACTCGCCAGTGTGGGAGTTGGAGGCTAAGTATTATAAGTTTAGCACAGATATAGTTTAACTCGCCGAACACTATGACTGAGCGCTTCAGAGCTTCACTCTCCGTCAAGCGATCTGTGCTAATTTTTTTCCAGTTCATCTGAATGGATGCGCAGCGCACCTGTTTGACGTACCGTAAACTCTAGTGTGAAGGCGCATGTCTCGTCATCGCACACGCAAAGAAAGAAAGAGCGAGAGAGTCTTACATAACATGTAAACCAAGATTCAAGATTTTTATTTGTCACATACATGATTATATAGAGATATAACCAGCAGTGAAATGTGAGTCAGGTCCGCTCCATGGACAGTGCAAATATTATAGAACATAAACCGGAAATATACATAAATATAGGTATAGGTAAAATGAAATAAAGTAAAGAATAAAATTTAAGAACAAAATATAAAATAAAATGTGCATGACAGTATACTGTAAACTTAAATATTAAGATAAGCAGGAATGTACAAGAGAGGAATGTGCAAACAGGTTGTACATGGTTGTCATGTAGCAGCAATACAGAAACTGCTGTGTGCAAATGACACTGTCAGTATGAGGTAGAGCAGTGGTTATCAACTGGTGGGTCACGACCCAAAAGTGGACCGTTCTGAGTGGGTCGCGGAGTGTACGGCCAAAGAAATGACATCAACAACAAAAAATGTCATTCTAAATGTTTTTTTTTTTCTGATGCGAGACTTTTATTTTAAAAGACGTGCATGAAAGCTGTTGACACTTCTGTCAGATGCAGTAATAATTCCTGAGAAAAACGCGCTGTCCAGATTCAGTAGCTGCGGTCAGATGAGATGTAGACAGATTTATTGTCAGTGTCATTATTTTATCGTTAATTTCCTAACTTGCTATGGAAAAAAAAAAGTCTTTCACCTCAGAAAAGCGAACTATCCTGTCCTGCCAGATGTTATACAGTGTTCGTAGCGCGCACTCTTCTATAGCACGCGCAAACTCGGCGCCGCGCTGTATATCACTTCGCTAAAGCGCAGAAACTACGAGAATGCAACGCATGAAATAAAAGTACAGTACCGATAAATCACATAACTGGTATTGCGTGGGTGAGCTGGGAAGGATTTGCATGAAGGTATGATATTCATTCTATTGAGGAGCAGTTTTCACGTGTTATTAACAGTTAATGTTATTTATGGTAACGGTTGTTTCCATAACCCAAAAATATCATGTTATTTCCACTTTGTGTTATTTTGTATATGCTTAAATGACTGTGGTGTCTCATACCAACTTAATTGTATTAACAAAAACTAGTTTGGGACTGCTATTTAATAGCCTTACCTTATAGGCTGTTTATT